>JAAGKR010001979.1:75289-107344 GCA_011419295.1 Clarias macrocephalus | reverse complement strand
TATATATATATATATATATATATGTGTATATATATATATATATATATATATATATATGTATATGTATATATATATATGTATATATATATATATATATGTATATATATATATATGTATATATATATGTATATATATATATATATATATATGTATATATATATATATATATATATATATGTATATATACATACAAAAACAGATAGTTGCATTGTGTAACTTCATTTTTCTCTACAAGTACAGAAAATTATACATAACCGACACCTAGTCAGTAAAGAACAAGTATAGTGGTTTTGATATCCATTATCTCCACAAATCGCAGCATGAACCAATGTCAAGTAAAAATTGTGAACTTTCTGCAAAACACTCAGAAGAGGCTTCTATAATGATCTCATGGTGGTAGAGTAGTTTCTGTACTTGCAAGCCTGAGGGAAACTACAGCGAGCATGTTAGCAATTCTCTAACTGAACTCTGTTCTTACTGTTCTCATGTTTTACTCTCTTTCATGAGATCCACAGCACTGGACTGGACTGGATCCCCCAGCCATCAGCATCCAGGAGCAACACACAAGGCCTTACTTCTAAAGTCCTGAAGTCCTAAAGATTCAAAAATTCAAACAGAGATATACAAACAAACAAAAAAAAACAAGTGTGACATCACACACACACACACACACACACACACACACACACACACACACACACACAGCAGCACTTTATTAATCATTGCAGCCCTTCTTCACACTAAAGGAAGTGCAAAATTGTTTTTTTTTTACAACGTTCAAAATGTCTCTTCACACTACGACTTTGCCGGCGACAAGTTCAATTCGCAGCTGACATACTGTACATCTCAAGAAGAAAAAATAGAACATTGCTGTGAAGAACGCTTGCTGTGATGATCTTCAACAAACAAAGTTAAGTAGATTCTGTAAATTATAAAAAATTATTCTAACGCAATTATGATTTTGAGAGTTTTGCAGAATTTATCCTCATTATCATTTTCCTTTTAATAAGCTTTATCTTGGTCAGGGTTGAGAAGCATGCATACGTAGTGTAAGGTGGGAACACACTCTGGATGGGATAACAGTCCAACGATGGGCAACATGCACACATATTTGCACCATGTAGCCAGTTCTACTCCAGGCATGTGTGTGGATGGTGGAAGAAAACTGGTCCTAGAGGCTTTTGTTGGACGACTGACAGTCCTACATTTGTAAAGGGGTCGTAACTGGAACCTTTTCTATAAGGGAATTATCTGGTTGGAGGGGAAAAAAAGCCTTCAAAAAGGAGTTCAATCAATTGTCTCACTAGAGCAAGCCTTAAAGGTTCTATGACACCCCTTTCTCACCAAAGTGCTAGTTTGGTGAGAAAAACTATTTCTGATGCTAGTGCTGGTTCAGAGACAGTTCAATAGCAAACCTAGCGAAGAAGCCAATAACTGGCTATGTTTTTCCGCAGGCTAAAGTCTCACATCATTATGTTACTGCATATGTCCATGTACGCCTCTACTTTCCCAGGCAAAGCTAGCGACAAACCTCAAAATAACTTTGCGAGCAGTTCTCCTGGATTTACGAGTCTACTTTGGGGGATCACCATAATTACTAGAAAGCATCTGAGATGCCACTTGCATTTGGGTCCATTTTTTAAAGATAGGGCCAAACCTTTAGTTGGTTATGATAATTCCAACCCACCCCCCCTCCAGCCAAACAAAGTGTTGGTGCCACCATGGATCCAGTTTTGCTGTCTGATGGTCGGTTGTTTAGATGTCTGAAAACAAAGAACTGGTTTGAAATTGGGCATTTAACCCCAGAACTGCCATGGTGGAAAAGGGGTGAAAGATGCCTACAGTACAACTGGCTGAACAGCAGAAAAGATTCCAGGAACCCTTTTAGAAATCTAAAATGGTTGCCTACCCAAAAAGAACCTTGACCCAAGTGTAGCCTGTGCCAACTAGATTAGAATGCCACTATTCTCGTGGTCCTTGCCCATCACTACCAGATGTGGTTGTTGAACATCTCTGTCCAAAACCATGACTGTTAACATGGAGTTAGGCTTAACTTCCACTTAAGGCAAAGCACTGCCTATAGTGTGTGTTTCATTCATTCTTTCATTCATTCGCTTAATGAATGATCAGGGCTACAGCAGATAGTCCCAAATTCAAGAAATGGACACCAGCCCCATGCATATACACATTCACCCATCTATTTACAATTTTTTTTTTTTAATTGCATAACCATTCCCCTCAATCTGCAGATTACGGACAGCAGGAACATACCAGAGTACCAGAGGAACACGCACCAGCATTGGAAGAACAAGCACAGCCAGTAATCCAAATACTACCTGCTGCACCACATGAAACACATGTTCTTTTTTAAACCGAGCAAATTTTGTCATTAAGAAAATGTACATACATAAAGGATAAAAGCTCAAAAATTTACCAAACCACCAGTAGAGCAGAGCGAAAACACAAATATTGCAGCAACATATTAAATTTACCAACTATAACATACACAACATTGCAGAGCTATGACAGCTAGAGCATAAACAGATTTAGGAATGCAGTCAAACACTGTCAAACGGGTCATGCTATGAGAGCGTGGAGTCTAAGAGACCTTTGCTATAAACAGTACTTCAACCCAATCAAGCTCCAGCCAAAATGTTTGGAACGCTGAATATGAGTAGCGGTGACAGGTCTTTACTTCGGCAACAGCTTGTGTTGTGTGCGCTGCTTGCTGGTTTGTGAAAAATCCTGGCTTTCGCTTTGGGCCAGGCACCAAACGCCAACACACAAGGACAGCACAATCCTTCATCAACTGAGCAGAACTGATTCGTTGATCTCTGTGGGGGCTGCGCATTTCTAATCTCCAGATCTTCCTCCCTTCCCTCATACGGTTTTCTGCAACCACACACTGTTTTTCCCAGCCACTGTTCTCTTATAGGAAATCTGGCCTCGCTGGGCGCACATGCAGGGAGTTGAAGAAGGCTGCGATGGAAACGCCGGAGAAATCCTTAAGAAACCGACGTCAGCTTTGATCACAAGCAGTTCAAACAACCCAAGGCGATATGCTCAAGCAGACAGCTCGGGCTCGCAGGCATTTGCCTTTGGCTGCCGCTTCAATATCTGTCATTCATTTTCCCTTGGGGTTAGATGCGTGTCTGGGCTTGGAATCTCGGTAAAAAAAAATGTTTTTTTTTAAAGCGCTGTTTATTTTGCATTTTATAAACAAAGCTGCACAGCCTTCTCCTACGGGTGCGAAGACGATGCAGGAACTGGAATGAGGCTTGATGAGTTTGGCTAGGGATGCAAATTAGGGTCCAGAGGGGATTTTAAAATTAAACTCTGTGTTCAATTTGCATTGAACGAAAACGGTACGAGGGTACGCACTGAGATGTTGCTGATTACTTTAGACTGGGTGTTAACATGATGATTACGGCTTCCTGTCATATCACACTTTTGTTCCGTGTAATTTCCATAACATGCATGGACATTAATTTTTTAATAAAGTGCAGACAATGACAAAACGAATCAGAAGAGTCTGACATCAGGCGGGAGAATACTCAGGAGAGGCGCCTTCAAAAAACGCAGCAAATCAGTCGGAACAGTTATTTGCATAAAGAACAAAAGCAGAGGAAATGTGTCCTCCTTATTCATCTGACTGCACTGCGGTTAGCTGACAAAATTATCATGTTCCGAAAACAGATGACCTAGTGTTTGGGAACATGATACATCATTCCTTTATTAGATTATGCAATTGATGATATGGAAGCAGGCGAGTTTTTTAATGCAATAGCACTAGGTAGACTTATAGGCCGTGGTTTCAGTTTGATTCAGCAGCACTAATGTTCATTGCCTCACAGTAATAGTAATAAGTCTCTAATAAGCATGTAAACGCTGGGTAATTTGTGTTAATTGTTCAAATTTCATGCTTCATACAAATCATTTTCACCTGCCTCAACACACTCCACACTCCAATCCGTAGGGTTACTGCACATAAACTAAAAAAATAAATAAATAAAAAAGCAATACTCTCTCAAAACAGGAGTATTTGTGAAAGATGGAAGCATTTAATATTTCGATTTTTAATTATTAAAAAGTCTTAATCAACTCTGAATTGAAAACTGAGCCACCAACATAAGATTGTTTAACCTGCATTACTGATTAAAATCACACAGCACTGTTGAATTCTTTAATCTGGCAGTCAGAAGGCATTGATTTATTTTCTACAACAGCAGGCCTGATAGTAGTGCTGGCAGGAAGGTTTATATTAATGTGCTCCTTTTAACACTATCATTTCTATATGGCAAATGGACCACATTAACACTCACTCACTCATCGTCTATACCGCTTAATCTTATATACAGGGTCGTGGGGGCGCAAGACGGGATATACCCTGGACAAGGTGCCAATCCATCGCAGGACACACAGACACTCACACACTCAGTCACACACTACGGACAATTTGGGAACACCAATTAAGCCTAATCTGCATGTCTTTGGACTGTGGGAGAAACCCGGAGGTATCCAGAAGCGGGAATCAAACCTGGCCGGGAATCGAACCCCTGGAGGTGCAAGGCGACAGTGCTAACCACTAAGCCACCATGCCGCCAGACCACATTAACAGATTTTTTTATATGGCGGGTTCTGAAGTGAAAAGTTTAGGCAGAATTTAAATAAGGAGCCTCTAGTGCCAAAGCTGTTAAAGCGGCAACTGCAATTAGAATCTTAAAGACAAAGTGCTTTAAAGAACTTTTTTTTCTTTTTGTCGTAACATTCATTCTTCAAGATAGTAAAATCTTTGACGAATGATAAAAGAACATTGATGACAATGATGACATTCCTCATTACATTTATTTTAAACGTTTAATTAAGTAAGAAACCACATTTGGCAATGGACATGTGCCAGCATCAGGACCTCAAGGAAAACACATAAAATGCATATACAGTAAAATATTGAATAATTATTGAATAATTAAATAAAAAAAAAAAGTATATACATATATTTTATGTATTTCATTTAATTATTCAATAATTATTAAATATTTTACTGTATATGCATTTTATGTGTTTTCCTTATGCACTTTTTAACCCTGGAGAGAAACCATATGTGGTAACTTTTTTGCAACATACAAATGGTGGCCAATCCATCCATAACACTGCCACCATAGGCTGTAGGATAGGCACTAGGAATGATCACTTCATCTGACTCTGTTCTTACCCTGATTCATCACTCTGGGCAGGTTAAATCTGGACTCATCAGACCAAAGGACCTTTTTACAATGCTCCACAGTCCATGCTTTATGCTTCCTAGCAAATTGAAGTCTATTTTTCTTGATTAACATCACTGATAACTGGTTAACCTTAGTGATTAAGGCTACACAGCTGTTTAGTCCCAATCCTTGAGTTCTCTTTGCACTCTGCTCTTTCTTTCACTTTTAAATATACAGTAGCTGTGAGTTGTACTATTGTTTTCTTTATGATTTGATTTCAATATGCCTTTAAGTGATCTCCCATCATGCTAATTCAGGATGTTTTTTTGGCCAGGCAGTGTACCTATAATGAGAGGATGCCTTTCCTGCAATGTTCTAAAATTAATAAATCAATATAGACTTATACAGATACGCATCATTAGCATTTAAACGCAAACTGTTCCTATATGCACTTTACTAAGCCATAACATATTTGACCACATGTTCCAGCTCCTGATCCGGCCCCCCCAATCAACATGAACACAATGGACCGAGTTCTCAGGGCCGAAACATCCGTAGCTTGCTCGCTGAATTACATAATGCATGATGCATGACATGCATCAAGGGCCAGCTGTGCCAGGCGATGCCATAGACATTTGTCTCACAGCAGCCCCCTTTCCACCGTGATGTCTCTTTACTCGATCTTTCTGACTCCCACCATAAAATTGATCTCTCTGTGTTCAGAAACCATGAAACTTCCATAGAGCATGCTACAATTACAGTCGTGAAAATGTGAATTTCACTTTAACTCTTGCTGTTTGAAAAAGATCATTAGCTGAATAAAATGAACAGGGGAAAAAAACAATAAACTGTAAAAATAAGTATCCTAAGTGAATGCATAAAGAAGCCTAAAATGCAAAATAGTCTCCTGCAGCTGGCGACAAAAGACAAAGTACTTTTTATAATGCCATTCTCTATCATCATGCATAATGCTTTGCAGAAACTTCAAGACTCTAAACAGCCACAAAAGAAGAAAGAACATCAGTTTAAAACACTTTCTGTTCTCTCAGAGAGAGCACTGGAGGTCAAGAAAGTAAAGGTCTTAATTCTAGCTCATTGAAAGAAACAGCAGGCATTTTCTTTCTGTCTGACAAGAGTTGACAGGAAAATGGATGGTTAGCATCTTCATCGATTGTCTACCAAAATGGAGATATAAGACATTCGCCACAGACATTTTCCTCAACAGGTTGGGAAAGTACCAACGTTAAAAAAGGGTGCTCTGAGTGGACGAGTATCTCAGCGGAGAGGCTTTTCTGAACACAATACAATACGATACAATTTCAGTCGAAAAAATGCCTTGCAGCAGATGGACCTGGAATGAGCAATATAACTAAACGACCTGGTCAACTGCAATGCACTGATGGTACATGACATGGCTGAAAACTTCTAAAACTACAAAACTACCGCTAAAAATTACTTACACAGTGAATTCTACACAAAAAGCCAAGATGTAGTACTTAAACACGAATTCAACATATAATACCATAACAGAAAGTAAATACATAAGTGTAAATAATAGTAAATCATGATTACTAAGTGCGTCACTCCTATCACTAATGTGAGCTGGTTTGTTACTAGGTGATGATAACCTTTCATATGAACACGTGAAAGCAAGACCATTCTGAGCTCTGGCTTCCTACTTTCGAGCTGACTGTGGCATCTGACCAATCCTGCTAATCTTCGTCTGGTAAACTGTCCAACCCAATATGGTTTCACTGCAAGTCTTACCAATCTATCTTGCTTCCACTGAAAGCTTCTCCTTGTGCCCTGATCACTAACACTCGCTTCCACTGGAAGTCAGACCAATCCCACTCGCTCCCACAAAAAGTCTTTACAATCCCACCATGTGTTTACAGAAAATCTGAATAATCATACACTATTTTACAGAAAGTCAGACCAAACCTGCTACTCCCTTCTAACCAATCATACCATTTTCTATAGAATGTCTGACCAATACCTGATCTACAGCAGTTCTGACCAATCCCTACTTCTTCTACTGAATGTCTGTCTAATACCACTTTCACAAAAACCCTGACCAATACCCCAGAAAGCCTCCTCAACTCCACCCCTCATTGGAAATCTAATCAATGTCATCCATTCCCACAGAAAGTCTGATATTTACATGTAGGCATTTATCAAAAACACACTTATCCAGAGCAACTTACAAAAGTGCTCATTGGATAGATCTTTTGCCATCTTGGATACTGTAGATATTTAGTCTCTTGCCAGAGACTCAGCTATACAGACATTTAGTGGAAGTTCATTTCACCACCTAGATGCCAGAACAGAAAAGAGTCTAGATGCAGGTCTTCCTCAATCTCAGAGATGGTGGGACCAGCATAGCAGTTCTGGAGGATCGGAGGGGAGTGTGAGGTGTGATTCGAGCTGAGAGGTAAATGGGTGCTAGGCCATTTTTAGCTTTGTAGCCAAGCATCAGGGCTTTGATCAATTCTACATGACCCTTCAAGAAGTCTGACCAATGCTACCCTTTCAAATAAAAAGTTTAATCAATTCCATTCCGCTTGCAGAAAGTATACCCAGTCTCACCTTGTCCCACAGAAAGTTTGAAAAATCCCACCGTTATCTCTCCCCCTGGTCATCTAATCAAACTTACCTTCATGCACAAAATAACTGAGCAGTCCTGCCCTTTCAAATAGAAAGTCTGATTAATCTCAGCAATCTCACAAAAACTCTGACCAATCCCATCTCTCACAAAGAGAGCCTGGACAATCCAACCTTTTCCACAGAAAGCCTGAACAATCCCACCTCATCCACAGAAAGAATAGCCAATCCCACCTCTTCCACAGAAAGCCTGGCCAATCCCACCTTGTCTACAGAAGGTTTAGCCAATCCTACCTTTGCCTCAAAATCTTGACTTTTCCATAGAAAACCTGACCAATTCAACCTCCTCCACAGACAGCATGACCAATACCATCAACATCCAGAGAATATCTGACCAATCCCATTTTTCCCGCACAATCCCTGGCCAATCCTACCTCTTCCAAAGAGAGCCTGGACAATCCAACCTCTTCCACAGAAAGACTAGCCAATCCCACCTCTTCCACAGAAAGCCTGACCAATCCCACCTCGTCCACAGAAGGTTTAGCCAATCCTACCTCAGATTCTACCTCAGAATCTTAACTTTTCCACAGAAAACCTGACCAATTCCACTTCTTCCAAAGATTGCATGACCAATACCATCAACATCCAGAGACATTTTGACCAATCTCACCATAGATTCTCTTCCATAGAAACTGTGATTAATTCTGGTAATTCCTAAAGAAAGTCTGACCAATGCCACCTTTTCAAATAAAAGCTCTGGTCATTCTCACCCAAGAAGTCTGACTAATCCCACTTTTCCCACAGACAGTCAAGCCAATTTTGTTCACTTCCACTGAAAGGCTTTACCAAAATTTATTTTACTTTGTAATTCTTTAAAAAAAACTTGATAAAGCAAAACATTACCTACCTGATTTCTGTTGGATGTAGATTATTAGACTTAATTCCCTTGCTGTGCGCATTAACACCCACAGAAAAATTTGCAACTTTTTTACTGCAGAATGTCAGCCAGGACTGATAGCTTTTAACACATCTTTTGGATTCATGCTGATCAGTGCCCCACTGTTGCCAAGAGGAATTGTCATTAAAATGGTTTTAGTGTTTTAAAAACTGAACAAGTATTGGGTATATTTGTCATTTAAATTACAACTCCTGCAAGTCTCATATCTGACCACTTATGTACACAGGCATAAGAACACCCTGCTCCAACGACTTCATATAAGGTCCCGCAAGATCCCTTTTCTGATGCGCACTACTATGCTGAAGCTTCCAGAGGTGCATTCATGCTTGGTGTGTGAAATCCTGCAGGATCTGATTTGCATGTGAAAGTGAGAAACACCTGGTTAACATGAAAGGGGTATTTACCCAAACTTGGCAAATGTTCCCCAGTAAACAGCCTCATGGGTTTCAATTGCTCATGGTGTTGATGTTGAGGTTTTCCCCAAAACCAATAGGAGTACTGCAATACACTCGTATACATCAACATACACTCCCCACTAATGAACACATGGGCTCTGCTGATTAAAACCAGAAGAAATAAACAAATATAGAGCACAGCGTGATTTTGTTTGCATCTCTCAGGCAGAAACTGGCAGCTGGCCATTCAATAACCGTGGAACAATGAGAGAATGAATTTGCCAGCTTTTCTCTCACACTGGCAGTATTGGGGCAATGTGTGACTGTTTAAAACCAATCCAACTTTGCACCCGTTAGAGACTATAACTTCTGAAATTTGTAATATGAACAATTTGTTCTATGAACAGCAAGCTCAGCTATGAAATGCCAGGTTTCCCAGAGATAGCTGAAAGTTTATTTTTCTCAAACCTCTGGACTAGAGTAACATTTCATACAAGTCATGGTAAGGTGTGGTGTCACCACCAAGTTTCGAGGTTCGGGCACACATCAGTATGCTGACGTAACTGCAGACTTCAGCGCTAGTCAGAGACTTATGCTAAAGTATATTTCTTTAAGGGCTTAAATGTAGGGCTTTAACGGCTCCCTCAAGGACTTAATCACTTGTAGGCAATCTGCATTAGAATGTGCACCCAAGAAAAGCAGGTGTGTAACCCAACCCTGAATATGCATTTAACTAATCTGAACAATTACATTTAGGTTTTGGACATGACTCCGTATACAGCACATTTAGAAACAACTCGAAAATTGCTTTAAACTTTAAAAAGAGCACTATGCAAGAATAAACATGGCAACTGCAAAGGTATTAACTGCACACAAGTAATATTGACAGTTTTTGATCTTCAAATTACATCATCAACTCCAAACAACAAAAAGAAAAAAAGATGACGAATACCGTTGGCAGTAGAAACAAACAATTATATATATAAATTGTATATATAAAAAGAATATACTTTTAGAAATGAAACAGGCACATGCAGGACAAGTACAATGAATATTTTTTTCTGAATAAAATCATCTCCTATGCTTAGTTGTTTTTAGTGCATTTGGATTATAGCGCTTTAAAAAATGCTTTTGTAAAGAGGAAAATGCAGCCTCTATGCTTTTTTTTTTCAAGGCAAGGCTAAATAGAAAATATAATCTATCCAGAGACATTTTATTTGGCAAAAAATACAAACTGGTAGGAAGTTCGCTTAGCCAAACCTGCTTCCATTGTAATGTACATCTTTTATAATTTCTTCGTTAAAATGCAGAAATTAGGAGAATGATCGCTGATTGGTCATCAAAAGATGATAAGAATAAGAAGTTTACAAAAAAAAGAAAATGTCCACATTTAATAACATCCAAATAAACCTCAGATCAAAATTCAGTTGTCATATCTAATTTGTGTTTCAAGAACTCAAATACAGTATAGTGATGAGATTCCTTCCCGCAGTAAAACCTGGGAATGGTGCAAACGATTTAAAGAAGTCTGTGAATGATGATCCTGGCCAAGGTGGCTCGGAGCCCGCTGCAGTTTCCATGAACATTCAGCGAGTGGAACACCTGATCCTTAAAAAAGTGATGGATAACTTATCACCAACTTGCAGAAGAGATGTATATCTGTCTGTGGGAACTGTACGCGCAATCATTCACGAACACGACTTGTACAGGACATGGGCAGTACAGGAGTTCCTGGGAGACCAGGGTTTACTTGCATAACAGTGTTCTGTTATTCTGCACAATCATAAATTCCGCACCATAAATTGTACCCCTTGTACAAATAGAAGTCCCAGCCATACTGAATCAGCTGGTGTATCAATGCCAACAAAACCCATCCGCAGCCTTTGGTCATTTCTCATTTCACAAAGTAAAGCATATAAAGCATTATGACAGGCAAATGCACATCTGAAAAGATGCCAAAGGAGTACAGGGCTTGAAATGAGCTTTGGTTATTTTACCCATAAAATCTACCACTGCACTGCTGCACTACCCTCCTCCACACACCCCACTGTTCCCAGGGAATTTGTGCAATCAGAGCCTTCTTTACAGTCACAGTGTGAACACCAGGCGGGTGGAAGAGCAAATCGGCCCAGACGCCTCCTCTCTCGCTCTCTCTCGCTCTCTCTCTTCAATGTCCGGCTTCTATGAGCCGTCGTCCTCATAACTCCGAGTCACTGTCATCTCCCATTAATCCAGGTGGCAAGAGCGTGACAGAGGCCTCTTCTTCACATTAGAGGTCAGGGAGAGCGACTCAGTTCACTCGAACCTCACTTTCAGCTCCGAGAGAAATTATACTGCCTCATAAATTCCTTTTTTTTCTTCCAGCTGAAGATCAAAAAAGAAGAAGAAGCAAAAATAAAAACAGAGAGATGAGGCGATGCTGTCATTATCATCAAAAGACATGTCCCAGGTGCCCTTTTCAGACAGAGCCACGAGGAGCGCTGGAGTGGACATGTGAGAGCATATGATTAACTCATCACGCCGCTATAAAAAGAGACGCTTTATTCTCATGCCAGGCGCAGATGCTGGCTCTAACTTCTCACAGGATTTTGAGCCTAACCATTAGGGGTCTCATTTACAAAAGTGGTGGAGATAAACTTTTCAGCACATAGACGACAGCCGTTTTTGTTGAAAGCCTGGAGATTTTTAACTGGTTTTATTTTGTTGTTGTTTATTGTAGAGCACTGGGAACATTTAAAGCTGAAGTGCTCTGCAATCCCTGCTACGGGCTCTTAATGTGGTAAATTAGTGATGAAATTAGAACAAGGCCCTGTTCAAAGACACGTCATCGCGTACATACTGGAATGCTTAGAAAAGTGTTTCGAGGCGTGCGCACAGTGAACATTCCAAACGCCTTAACGCAACTTGGGCCGAGCACTGTGTTTATAAGTGGCTGTTTGCTCTTTAATAGGATTTTCACTATGACCATGGGTGCAGATTAACTTCCACAAGAGTATTTGCACGTATTCACTGAACAATGTGCTTTAATTCAAATCCTCCAAGCTCCTGCTAATTAAATGAACAGAACAGGCAGACGGTCAACTTCCCAACTTTTGGCATATACTGTATAGTACTATGCAAAAGTCTCAAGCCAAAACATTAATAAATGCTTTACTGTGACAGACTGCAAAGTGCCTAAAGATAACAACTTCAGCAGCAACCTTGTTTCCTCTATCATCTGTTCCAACCACTCAGAATTCAGCACCACCAGTATACTAATCAGCGGCCATCTCCATCACCGAACTTCTGCACTTGTTGCCCACTGGTTCAGGCCTTAATTTAGATGTTATTTAACGGTTGAATGATTCATAGGTTACTTTCTGGCTTAACAAACAAAATAAATACCTCTGACGGGTCTAATTTCATAACTAATGTACCACATTAAGAGCCTGTAGCAGTGTTGCAGGTACTGTACTGGGACTGGACTGAAAATGAAAGCCAAAAGGACCTTCAGGAAGAAAGGTTTTTTTGGATGCAAAATATGGAAAAATAATGGTTGGCTCAGAAGAAATAATGGGGACACAGCACTGGATATCCAAACAATGAGAAGGTAGAATTGCATAGAAATTTTCAGTTAAATAAATGTTTTCGGAAAAAAACTTCTCCGAAAAGAGTCCTTTGTTTGCCGATGTTTTTATTTTCCACAAAACGTGTTGGCATTTTTTTTTTTTTTGAAGTATGATATTGTCTGATATTCGAAAAAAAAAAAAAAAACAGACCACATACTTCACAAAAGAAAGCAACCACTGTTATCCATCTTTTCACAGGATAATGAACACAACATCCATCTAAATCAACACAGAAACGAATGAAGAACTTCAAAACACTAGTATTTACCTTTAAGATAATGTCTGCATAACCAAACCTAAGCAGCTTGCGAAATTTAGCTCCAAGATCCCTCCCCAGGTGCATGGAGTAGTCGCAAATCCCTCTACAAACTCTTCAACCTTTTTAGACATTCCAGGAAGAGACTCGGGGTTTGAGAAGGCTTAACCTGTTATTATGATAATCCTTAAAAAAAAATTTTTTTTAAAACTCATTTGATATAGTTTTCTTCATTTTCACGGGGGAAGGGCGGAAGTTCAGTGTAACCTTAAAGAGGTCTAGACAGAGTAAATTAATATTTAGATGAATGTTTCAGATTGCCAGCTGCGCTGATATCTCAGCCGAAACGGTTCGAGTGGTGTCAGCAATCAAAACATCCAGATCAAGGTTATGTAGTAATGAGGCCACATACTATATTTTTTTCCTTCCGAAGGTCATAATTTGAAAGTGAAATTTTCTGTGAAATTATTGTGAGAGGGAGCAGCCCTGATACTTTATCAACACTTGTGTCAAGCGTTCGTTCTAAATAAAAGCCTGGGTCTGAATCCCAATATGTCTCGGGCTTTTTTTTTTTTTTTATCCGCTCCACCACGATTGTCTCGTTTGGTATTCACTCGTGATCATTGTACAAGGCTGTTATTTCAGGCACCTGCTCCTCTCTGCGTGTCGCAATCGCCGTAAAACCCTGTGTTATAATTATCACAACATCTTTTGTACGTCTAGGCGAAAATAAAGAATGTCTTCCGAGGAGGAAAATAAAACAGGTATGTTAACAAGCTTGTGGTGGCAAACTCCGGCTGTGATCTATTACCTCACCAAGTTAATATTCCAGACATCTTTACAGAACACATGGCGAACTCGACGCCATCTCACTAATGGATCATAACCAATCTGATTAAGCCTTAAAAGTGCCATCCTCGTTTGGCTTGACTCATACGGAGTGCTCTGACGTGTCGGTATAAAGCTGTGTAATATCATAATTGCGGACGGTTACCAGAGTAAATAGAGCCAAATCTTTTTTTTTTTTTTTTTAACATCATTTCACTCTGTTTTTTAGCACATGAAAGATAGAAGCAGCTGGTAATAAATGATTCATTAGAAAGCGAGACGGTATGTAATGAATACTTTCAGATGGCATCTAGAAGACGCACTAAAAATGTAGGCCACTGAGGGAGAAAAGCCTTCATTTAAATTATGTTTAAATTCCCTTTAATGACTTTAAAGTCCTTCACAAATTGATTGCACACCTTAAAATAGATCATTAACCATCATGCGGCAGCATAGCTCATCTAATCCGCATTAAACGGGGGTTTTCGTGCGGCGAAGCCCGCGTGCCAGATTGAATCAAATGCTTCGGTGTTACGTACGGTGGACGCGCACGCGGCAATATGGAGAGGGAAAGCTGACGGGCTAGAACTGTGATCAATGGCGGTTAACTGAGTTACTGGTGACAGTAAAAATTTATTTACCGTAATTTATTGATTTATTTCGATGGCAGGGAGGGGGGGGGGTGGAAGCTCGGTGGTTAAGACGTTGGCCTACTGCTCGGAAGGGTTTAAGTTTAAATCCAAGCGCCATCCACCTGACACATTGTTGGGCGCTTAAGCAAAGCCTTTAACCCCTCAACTGCTCAGGTGTAACCGGACTCGGTTGTAAAGAGATTTGCTTCAAAGCGTTAGCCAAACCAAGTAAATCCAAATTGTCAGTTACATCCAAGGCATAGCAAGACACAAGTATGCTCATACATCAACAGAAAGTAACCTTTAAACATTTGAAGTGACTAATATTTTACATTAAAGCAAATATTAAATATCTGTCTCAAGCATTAATGAGATTATTCTAAAAAGGAGCTGTGCTTGTTAAGTAGCTTAGGTTATGTGAACAGAATAAAACAGAACATCTTCGTCAACTCCCAAAGCACCCACTAAGGGGATTAAACTGTATCTTTAATAGAGAGCAAGGGCAGCCAGTCTGATCACTCGTTCAGAGTTCGTGCATTCGCATACCTGCAATCAGAGAGCTGATCTCATATGCAGGTGGTCACAAGACGTGCCTTTTTATTGTACTCTCAGTACAAAGACCCGTGCCAGAAATGTGAGCTAATTACAGCACTCTAGTCCTATGACGGTCCATTTGATATGTCTATAAATCACAATAAGTAATTCCCCTGCATCTGGAAGTTGAAGCAATCAGATGAGTGCGAAGATAACCTCCACAACCGATGCAGGTAGTGATGTGGTTGGGTTGAAGTGAACCTCAAACCACCATTTTTCAAAAAGACCAAAAATGGGATCTCACCTTGCTCAAGTCAAGTCTAGTGCTTAGATTCCATCAAGATTGAAAGCTTTGTCAGGATGCCAGAGCCATGAATGGAATTCCCGGTTCATGTCTGAAACACTGGCCTCCCAGGAACTTGTTTAATAGCCCAAGCATGTGGGAATGGCTTAGACTGAGGTCAATACTGTACAGGGGGATGTGGCGATAACTGCCAGCTGAGATTCTGTCATATGCAAGTATTGTAGGTGAATAAGTGTGTGTGTTTGACTTGATATGAACGGCCCTTATATCATGTCTTATATTCACTATACAGTATGGACAAAAGTATGCGCACACTTGACGTTCACAGCCAAATGCTATAGAGCTAAGATTTCCTTTTAATGGAGAATTGTTGAAACATGACAATGCTGGTGTGCACACAGTGAAATTAAGGAAGACATGGGTAAACCAAGGTTAGAGTAGAAAACCTCCATCACTGCATACGTTTGGGATAAACTGGAATGATGGCTGCGCCACCAGGCCTCCTCACCCAGCGTCAATACTTGACCTCTTGTCCTCTTGAGGGTGATGAGGTAAACTCAGTATAAAAGTCCAAGAGTTGGAACAGGATATCTTCCCCTGCCCACTCACTCACTTATACCACTTATATCAATCGTCTCTACCACTTTATCCTGTATACAAGTTTGTTGGGGGGCCTATCGCAGGAGAGGTAAACCCTGGACGGGGTGCCAATCCATCGCAGATCACGCGCACACACGGTCACACTATGGCGCAATTTGGGAATGCCAGTTAGCCTAATCTGCATGTCTTTGAAGTGTGTGAGGAACCCGGAGCACGCAGAGGAAACCCGCCCACGGGGAGAACATGCAAACTCCATTCACATAGATCTGAGGTGTGAATCAAACCCAGACCCTGGAGGTGCAAGGCGACAGTGTTAACCACTATCCCCTTGTACAACTTGCACCTAATATAGGCTCACTGATTACGTACAGATACCGTAATGGGAGACTCTCAGAAAGCCTGCACACATATATGTACTGCTTTTGACCTTGAACTCTGCTTAAGTATGCATCTCAGTCACTCAGCGTTTCTTCCTTCCTCGTCGCTTTTAACGTGTGCAGATGGAGATGCTTCCCATTAAGCTGCCACTCATGGCCGTACTCCAAACACAATAAAGACAAGTGTGTGACAAAATATCCACAATAAACTTCCTAAAAGGATGTTCCCTAAATTAATGGAATTGTTTCCATTACTTAGTTTAACAACAAAAGCCGTTTCGTTTTGAATCACATGCACCGACGTGTGGCAGACTTCTTCACAGAACACTAACGGTGAAGTGTAGCTCCTTCAAAGCTCCCTTCATGGAGGATAATAAGAGACAGAACTGCCTCGTCTCCTCAGATTAAAGCGGAGGGCTGAGTCTTCTATCAGTGGCATTAAAATGCTCATTAACCTGCAGAGTCACCCCTGCAGTAGTCATTACAGCCGTCCTTTCTGTGACTCACCCTCAACCAACCAACCACGACTTCACTCCACACAGACTGCTGGGATATTCACGAGGGAATACTCAACTCCCAACCAAGAATCTAGCCCTGGCTTCTTTTTTTTTTTAATTTAAACCACACTTTTCATCATTCTCTTGTCTTGTCTTGCTTGTTATATCTACGTGACAGGTTCTGCTAGGAATCATGTCAACACAGCACATTAAATTGGACCATGGTCACTCAACCAGTGGACTGTCAAGAGGTGAGAAGTTTCGTTTCTGCCCTTTTTTGTCCCACAAAAATATAAACCTATATGTGAACCTGGAAAGGGACAGCTGGAAAGTCCACGTGAATATAGGTATCTTGAATATAGGTACTGACAGGTACTTGTGTGTGAGCCTGGAAAACCACTTCACATTGTAGTAGTTCCTACTATATATTTGAGATGGAGGAAAAATGAATCCAGCGATTCTTTTGTTTGCCGGTTCACACTGACTCCAAAATTGATTTTTAAATGATTTATTATATTTCTGACAGAGTGGCGGCTTAAGCAGCTAGAGCTCTAGGTTTTTTGTTTTGGGAATCTGAGGATCCAGGTTCAAGCCCCGCTGTTGGTGGGTTGCCACACCACATACTACCCAGCCACTGCACACAGTCTCCTCGCCCTAGGGCATTCGGTGTAAAATCTGTGCCAAATTTGGGTGCAGATTGGATGGTCCACCTTGGCGACCCCTTTAGCATTTGGAAATTGCATTTATGACAGAGATGCACCGGTTGATCAGCCAATAACCAGTGACTGTTTTTCAGCTTGATGCGCCATGACAGATCACGATGGACTTAGCCGATTCTGTGGCTTCTGATTGGTGTAACAGAAACACACTTTTCTGGTATTATATTATCAATGGTTCTATGCATTAAAAAGCTTCAGATCTGGCTTTTTCTCCAAACTCTGCAGAATTAGTCTCATACCCACTCAGTAAAACCTCTTAAATAGGTCTCAAATCACTATTAGTCTCGAATTAGTCTCGAAACTCGGGCTTGTATTCCAAAACACTCGTAAACCAAATATAATTTTCCCATAAGAAATAATAAAAACAATAAATACATAAAAAATAATTAATACAATATATAAAGTAAAAATAAAACAAATTAACCTGCACTTAACATTTAAAAAAAGTAAAAATAAAACAAATTAACCTGCACTTAAAATAAAAAAAAAGTAAAAATAAATCCTGACAGATAAGTGTTTCCGTTTGTGCGCGTAGGCGCTGTGTATTTGTATGTGTATGTGTGTAGAATTAGCCCCTCGCCTCGTGTGAGTAAAACAGTAAAACACCTCCTCCCTCCCCCCACCTCGATTTTTCACAACTCACACACACAAACACGCTGTTTTAACACGGAAAAAAAGAAATCCCTCTAATGACACTCGCGTGACCGCATACTAACGGAATCACTGCTGTAAAGTAAAAAATAAAAAATAACAAATGAACCAGCACCTTACCTTTGAAAAGAATCGCGACAGAGCAGAGTTTTCTGTGTAAATAAAGCATGTGCGTGAAGCCGGGGAGAGTGTGTGTGTGCACCCGGCAGGGGAGACGCTTACCCATAATTCCGCAGTGCTAGAGAGAGAAAAATCATTGGCTCAGTTGTGATCGCTTGACGCTCGGTGTTAAAATAAGTGGCTCATACGTGATACATGATACTCGGCACTCGCAAACTAATACTTGCTCGGTTTCCAATTCACAATTGATTTAAAATCTTTGCTCGTCCTGCGGAACACTCGTAAACCACGTTACTCGCAATCCGAGGTTCCACTGTATTTGCTAAGCTTGTTTAGAAATAATAATTATGGCAGATGACAGAGATATGTGCCGCCCAATAAAAAATTATCTTTTCATTTCAACTCTTGTATTTGAAGTTAGTTTGTATTGGTTTTTAAGTGAGAAAACTACTTTTTATAAGGAATGGGCTAGACTTAATTACTTGTGGTCAATTGAAAGAATGTAAGATTAAATTGGGACATTTCAAAAATCATGTTACATACTGAATCACAATATTAATCGAATCGGGTTCGATAACTTGGGTATCATGATAGGGTGGTGACTGGTTATTCCTGGTGACTCTGCTGTTTTAACATTGATGTTTACAAAACAACACTTAGAACACAGTAATTAGCGTTTGTGATAATTAGCATTTACTCACTGGCTAACTTTCGCTCACTCTCTGTGCCACTTGTGCTATACAGCATTGTGGTGATGCCTGGAGCCTATCTCAAGGGACATGGGCCACTAGGCAGGGTACACTCCAATCCATCACAGAGCACAAGCACTTTGGCCAATTAGTATTTAAAATTTTTGTCATCCATGATTGCAAAATAAAGTTGCTTGTGGATGGTTTAAACTGATTTCCTTATTCCTTCAAAAACACCCCAAAAAAAAATCCCATCCATAGAGATTGATTGACAGAAATACCTCCTCAGGAGTGACAACACACTCAGGATTGCATGCATGTTTATTTTTAAAGAAAAGTTTCCTTTTTTTTTTCCTCGATTTTTTAATATGGCAGAATCAGAACGGTTTAGACATTCAAAACGAAATGACAAATGGACTTCGCATTTGCATTTTAATTTAATGGCATACAATTGTAAATATATGTTTTTGCAGTTGAATTTCAATTACGTGCGCGCACACACACACACACACACACACACACACACACACACGCACGCGTGGAGGAAATGCAACTCCACTGCAGTGCACATTTGATTAGCATTTTATAATTAGCATTTGAATTTCAATGAAGGTTCTGGAGGATGCTGGCGTAACCAGTGCAAGGTCAGCTAATCCATTAAACACATGTTTTTTTTATTTTTATTTTTTTTATCCCATATACTGGGCATGAGACAGAAATATTTCTTTCATTACGAGACTCTAAACTGAACCACAGGCTTGTATCTTTGCGATAATTTGGAACGGCGAGTTTAAATAATTTTTCAAACACCCAGACGTATAAAATCAGATTCCTAAGCTCTAGGAAATTAATTTTCCTGAGTTGAGTGTTGAGGTTGGGGAAGTGTTTTAGAAATATGTCTCGCAAACATTTTTATTGGCGAACCTGCCCTTAGACTGGCCTTATAAGTGATTTTCCTGTAGACACCGTTTCTTTTCTTAGTCCACATTTTCTTAGGGAAACATGATGAAATTCTTGCTGCCAGAGTCACAGAAAATGATTAGGTTGAATAATGCTGAAATATTGCCTGAAATTGCGTTCAAACACACACATGCGCACATACAGGTGAGTGTTTGTTGTGTCTACTTCAGCTTCTCTTATTGAAGAAAATTGGGTTCAATCCTGAGGGCCATAGCTTCTAACCTCGCTATCTCCGCACCCGTACTGCTGCTGTTCCCCCTGAATACGGCACTTAACCACAAGCTGGTCCACTGATTCTGTAACAAGAAGGTCCTGTCACACACTACACACATCATCCTAAACCCCCCCCCCCTCCCCCGCCCCGGACTGGCTCGTACAACGCGACCTGTTTGTTCTTAATACACTCTACAAGATGACAAACTCGATAGATGTCTCATAACCTGTTTTGGATTAATGCACTTCTTTTTTTTAAGCTGCCATTTCCCATAGACACAGATGGATGATCTTGATGAAATCGGTCTTGACGATGTAAATGCTACGGTGCATGCTTAAGTGACCCGATCCTGGATGATGGACAAGCATCGCATAAAAAGAGAAAGAGACAGCTGAGGTTTTAATGGCATGGCAGGGAAAAAAGGGTGTACAAGTGGCTTAGAATCAGTCTATTTCTATAAAAAGTGATGATGAAAATAATGAAGTCTTTTTTTTTCACTTCCAACTGAGACGTATATTAATTATTCATGCATTTGTGGACATGTAACCTGGAATATTCTCAAAAGCCCGAGGCACTGCTTCGTTCAGTTTATTGTCAGAAATGGAAACATGCTAAAGGGGGGGGGGGGGATGAGACAGGGTGAAGGGGGGGCGAAACTGAAGCCGTCCTGTTTTTTCAGGGCCGCTTCTCTTTTAAGAGGAATGAAAGATCACTGCGTTTCCCATGTGAGGGAGGCACAATGGGTTGCGGTGAGGCACAGCATGACCGTGCCTTTCAGCCTTCACCACTCCCCATGCACTGTCAAAAACGGTTTGGGAGCTGGCCGTCCATTCACAACAGAGATGTGGCAAAGGAAACAAACACAATCCAGGCTTGCCTGGGGTGGATGGAGAGGATTCTTCTTCTCATTTCAGGGTTGTCAGGTAGCCAAAAATTGCTCGTACTGCCCTGTTTCTCCTGTCAGAAAGAACAGAACTTCCCTTCATAGTGAGATTGACTTCATAATTGCACAGAATTCATGTATTTTATACAAAGCCCAACATGGATTTAATTAGTAGCTAACGTTGAAAAATCTGATTCACAAACCCTGAGGAAAATTTTCCAAGAGGTCAGAGGTAGAGACGATCCAAAATCTCTCGGCAGGTGCGCAGATGGTCAGCGATGACAGGCCAATCATCTCGGCATGGAAAAGCGGACGCTCGGGCCAAAACAGGCCAGATTGTGACCAGGGGAAAAAGGCCATCTCTAGACGAGAGTGTGAAAGAGCCACTAGAGAGGAAGCGCAAATTGAGCCACACACACCATGAGAGAATGGACAGAATCCATCACACATGACGAGATTAGCAGAAGGACCGGTGTGAAAAAGGCGCCAAAACTTTTGTAAGGAATGCATCGTGAATTCGAGTGATCCTGGAGAGGAAAAATACTTTTTGATGTTTTTTTTTTTTTTTTTTACATTTCATGGTGCCAGGTTGTCAGAAACAAGTTTAAATCTGTAATTAACATATGTGATATGTTCTCTCTAATGAAATCTTTAATTAGCGCTTATGAATTATAAATATAAACAGCAGCTCCGACAGCAGTTCTGGCTGCAAGGCAAATCAGAAGGTTTTTTTTTTTTTTTTTTTATATAATTAATGTCCATATTCTAACACTTTACCTTTCCTATTTGAAAGCACCCAGAGCAGAGTCATTCTCCTAATTCGCCCAATTTTCTTACACCAACTTTATAGAGCAAAGATACACTAATAGTCAGAATCATTACTGCATTCCTATTTACTATAAGATCTCACTATATAAAGGATATAACAATTCTGTTGAGGAATCCACAGTCTATTGCACCCAAAAGAATGGCATTTACAATGAAGTCATGGAACACGAGCTATACAATAAGTATGGGCAAGATCATCAACAGCTACATTTCAGCGGCCCCAAAATGCCTGCTTTTCACTTATTGAAGGCAAAACTTCATGCAGAAAGACTGAAAAAGGAGCCGCAAGGCAGATGCAGTAAAGAACTGGCAACAGGGGAAACGTGAAGCGTTTGGTGATGTCTATGGGTTCCAGAACCTTTTGTGAAAGTTTGTAATTCTAATATTTTGATTTGGAGTCATTTTGTCCAATTATTTTTGAGCCTATAAAAATGGAGTGACTTTATTAAAACAATGAACGTAATTCCTCAACAATTTGTGTCATATTTTTATTCAAGCTCTTGAATTAAAGCTGACACTTCAATCACGTTTTAATTGATTAATTTCAAATCCTTTGTCATTCTTGCACAGAGGCAATAAAGCCTGGTTCAGACTGCCAGGCCAAATCAGATTTTTAGCATATCCTAATTAGAATCGATTTGGTATCAGATTACTTTCCTGTAGTCTGAACAGTAAGAAAACACACTGAACTTGATTTCTGCAAATATGACAATGAAGTCTACACAATTACATGGTATGGACATGGATAAAAGGTTGAAAACCGAGTAGGAAGGCGATGAAAGAAATGGAGATGAAAATACTGCGGCGGTTAAGCCAGCTACTCTTCCTGAAGATGCGGTTAATCTAGACGTGTGGAAAATTCAAGGGCACGGCTGTGACATGCTTAGCGGTGACGGTACCAAAAGCAAAAAAGACCCAGGTGATCTCCTAAAGCATAGCAATGTAACTTCCTACATGCATCAACTTTCAACATATAAAAATGGACAACAAAAGTCAAAAGTGTGTAAGTGAATATACAAAATGTCTAAAGTCCTGCATAGTGTATATGTGCGCGTGTGGGGGGTGCAGGAGAAATGAGTCAACCTCACCGGGTTCAGTGAATCAGCTGGGAGAAGGATGATAGAAAATGACTGTCCTGTAAAGATGTCCTGATGGTGAATAATCCTAATTTCCTCAACAACATCCTAAAATCCTTAAGAAAACAGAGGTCACAGTCCAATACAGTGGAAAACAGCTCTGAGACAAAATTGTGTCTGGGATTCCCCTAGCGATTTAAAGGCACAGAAACAACACTGTAAGATTATGTACTCCTTAATAGTTTATGGCCACATGATGGTAGTCTGAGGAAAGGGGATCGAGATTTAGCCAAGTTGATTGGTATGCTTTACATTTTATATTTGTCTCAAAAGTGTATAAGACTCCATTTATCATACTTAAAAACAAATCCATCTTACGAACATGCTCCGGGAACAGAACTTGTTCGTAAGTTGGGAACTACCTGTACAGGCAAAGCTAGGGGGAATGTAGAGAAATACGGTGATGTATGAGGAAATGTCATGCTACAGTACATGCAAGCCTCCAGCACCATTACCACAGCAACCAGTGCATATGCTATAGACTGACGGATTTGTGCTACCAGGCTGAATAGACCCAAATCCGAAGATCTGAACACTTTCAAATAACAGTTTTTAGATTTGTGAAACAAACATTTGCCTACAGACTGAACAAGACCATGCCATCCCCATGATCATCCCCATTGTTACAGACCCAGAAATTAAAGGGGAAGTGCTTCTATGTAAAGTGTGAAAGAATTAACAGAGGGGCAGTGTGGCACTTCCAGCTGGTCAGCAAAATTTTCCTGACCCCCTGCTGCCCATACATGAGAGATTAAATGGAGCCCCAGTCGGCCATACGGCTCCGCAATAATGGGAACTCCTGGATCGAGGGAGGCCATCGAGGTGCGCACAAGATGAGTTACTCCCATTTTTCTCGATCCCTCTGGTACCAAATCACAAGTCTCCTCCAAAAACAGGGGCAAGCATGAAAGTAAAATTAAACACATCCGTCCTGTTCTGGACAGCATATCATTAAGATATACAGTACTTCTCAGAGCTGAGTCAATATTTAATGATAACAGAAGAACAGAATGGGACCAGTAATTTTATTTTATACCACACACCGTCATTCAAAGTATAGAACTACTATATATTACTCGATTGCAGACTGCTTAGCTTACTTCTTAGTACTTTTAGTACAACTGGAGCAAACTCCGAAATCACAACAAAATGAAGATGCGGAGAACTTTCATATGCATCACCAACGTGGCATAATCCATAATCCAGGAATAAAACGTGATATAAATGGCCTAAGAAGAAATCATGATGCTTGATTGACAGCGTAAACAGTATAAATGATCAATGAAGCATAGAAGCGGCAACGAAAGCTCAATATTCATGTAAGGAAAGCTATAATTACAGATTAAAGTGATCTAGAGCAACGCAAATTAGTTTAACAAGCAGGCATGTTGTCGGTTAATTATTTGCACAGTATTGGCCTCATCACCACGATATTACAGAGCAGCGTGATATAATGCACTCAGACCTCTAATACATGATGGAAAGTTCCATTAGGTTTTATGGAAGCAATTGCAGCTTTTGACATTGCATTTGATATGGTATTGAAGAGGGTTGCGTAACTCTTGAATTAATACCAAAGTGCTGCTGAATTCTCTAATCTGATTGGTCAGCCGGTGTTGATTCATTGTCTAGACTGACTGAAATGCCAGCTAACGCAATCATTCATGTTATTTTTTTTCACTAGTTACAACCACCAACATTTTATTAACATATAATGTAATGGATAAGGTCAATGTGTGTGTATGTGTGCACACAGTGCTGTTGGAAAGTTTTCAGACCCTTTCAAGTTTTCCACATTTTCTTATGTATCACACTCATCTTAAAATTGATTCAAACCCCTTTTCCCCCCCTCATCATCTTAGACAAACACTCCACTGTACAATGGCAAAGTAAAAACAGGTGTGTGTATCCAATTCAGACCTATCACTTAGTACTTGGATAAAGCACCACTGGCGGCAACGGCTGCCTCAGGTCTGATTGTGAATGATGCTAGAAGCTTGGCACACCTTTCATTTGGAAGTTTCTTTAATTCGTCTTGGCAGAATTGTTCAAGCTCAATCAGGGGGGATAGGCACAGCCATTTTCTGGTCTCTCCAGAGAGGAGCTAATGGGTTTGGGTCCAGACTCTAACTGGGCCACTCCAGGCCTTTCAGAGAGTTGTTCTGAAGCCACTTCTGTTTTTTCTTGGCGGGATGCTTTCGGTCATTGTCTGGTTGGAATATAAACCATCGCCGCAGCCTGAGATTCTGAGCACTCTGGTGAAGGTTTTCACTCAAAATTAATTTTATCTGCATCAATTTTCGCTCTATACTAACTAGTCTCATAGTCCACATTGCAGAAAACCATCCACATAGTGTCATACAGGACAAAGAGGAGAAATAGTGCCTGATTTCCTGATTTCAAGTACTTCAATCTTTGTGTCATCAGACCAGAGAGTTTTGTTTCTCATGGCCTGAGAGTCCTTCGGGGGCTTTTTGGCAAACTCCCAGCGAGCTGTCATGTGCATTTTACTGATGAATGGCTTCTGTCTGGCCACTGTACCATAGAGGCCTGAATGGTGGAGTGCTACAGTGATAGTCGTCTTTCTGTAAGACTTTCCCATTTCGACAAGTGAACTCAGAATCTCGTTTATAGTCTCTTGGGTTGTTGGTTACCTGTCTGACCAAGGCACTTCGTCCACAATTAATCGGTCCACATCTAGGAAGACTGCTGGTTACACCAATTAGTCTATCCTGCATGTCTTTGGTCTGAGCGAGGAGACTGAGGGAGGAGACTGAGGGATGAGACTGAGGGAGGAAACTGAAGAGAGGAAACCAGAGGAAACCACCAAAAACATGCAAACACAAATGCCAGGAAGGACTTGACCCCTTGATCCTGGAGGTGCGGTGCCATAAAGCTAACCACTATACTGTTGCACCACCAAAAAATTGAAAAGATGAATCCCTGGCAAATTGTTGTGTTTATAAGCAGATTTCAGACTGTATTGATGTATTTAAATAATCCTCTTTGGTTCGTTGTGTGTTGTTCCTTGCGCGACATCGATAATAACACACCCATGATTTCACTCATGTGAAAAATGCACGCTGCGGAAAACTATTACCCGCACAGACCCATCCCTAACCACAACATGCCCTGCTGTTATGTTAAGGCTGTAATATTCCTGTATATTTCGCACAAGCTGCGTAAGACTCAGATTTGTATGTCTACAAACATTATGTAGGGACACACTTCATAATCCATCCAACCTGCCTTTCTGCATCCTGATGAAGCATGTCTGCCTCCTCACGCCACCCCCTACAACTTTTCCAAGCAATTTAACTTAGCTGCGAGTAATTTCTCCACCATTATGCAAATCACAGTTTTCCTCTTTTTTTTTTTTTTTTAATTCCCATGCTTGAGCACCATATTGCGCAAAGCGGCGATAGAGGCAGAATCGGCTTCTTTCCGCTGCCCCTGCAGCCACTCGGCACAGAAATGAGTGCATTATTGCAGTCAAGCACCAGGTGAGAGTATTAGAAACTTAATCACCAGCTCAGCTATACATACTAATGCCTCATGATCCCGGGGATCGAGTTAAGAGGGGACAGAAGGGATTAAAACCGAGTCTGTGTTAACAAGTCATCTCAGGCAAACTCAAAAGCTCATGTAATGAAATGCTGGAGTGAGAAGAATATATTAGACGCTAACGTTGCATGATATGTTGCTTGTTCAATATTATATCAAAGCCTGAATTATTTCTACAATCTGATTGGTTGGACGATGTTGATTAATTTTCTACAGCAAAAACGTAAACAGCAGTTCCAGCAACAAGGCAAAATATGGGTTGGTATTAACATGATACTAAGAAGCAATAACATACAGTAATAGCCAATTCATGGAGACCTCCATAAAGAACACTTCACATGATTTAAGCCTAATAATAAATGGACTGAAAAAAAGATTAGAAGATAAAAACCAACAATTATTAATAAGGCAACAGTTTCTGTTAGTAACTGTCGATGCACAGCTACTATGCATTCAGGAGTGAGATGAGAAATCTTGCCGAGAGCGATTTCAGCGAGAAAATTGGCTTTCACCTGGAGATTTCCTGGAATTCGTAGGGCTCAGTTCAAACTCCCCAAGCCTCTCTTCAATCTCGCCAATCTTTGAATTATTGGACGTCCATTCTTTCTGTAGTCTTTTCATGAGAAAAAAAAAATCAATACATTTCTCTCATAGCGCTCTCCTGGCACCGGTAGACTCACGCCTAAGGCATACCTGGGCACCTCCAGAAGTTGCAGGGCCCTCCTGGTTGTCGCCAAATTTGTGGATGCGGGACAGTGACGGAGCGATTGAGGAGTGACTGGGGAGATCGAGGACTAATCGAGTAGAAAGTCCTGTGAGTTCAGGAAGCACCTTGAGCGTTGGCGGTGATCTACGTATTTCCAGGAGAGGGTTGGCGAGATTGAGGAGATCGTTGGCGAGAACTCTCCCTAGGAGCCATGGGGCACATCCGCCGCTAATGTCGTTCTCTCGTGCCTCGCTTGTTTCCCCGAGCCAAGCTTTCCTTGTAGTCATGGGCCTCTCGTCGAGGACTTCTCACCTCTCCTCATTCCGAAAAACCATGAGATCAGCGGTTATTCCTCATTCGCAGTACACTCAGTGTACACTCTCCGCTTTCTTTAAATCCACACATCCACAATGTGACACCTTTCCCAGGTCATGGAATGAGCATTTTCATACTGGAATTGCTAATTATAAAAATAAATCAACTTTGGGATGGTACCAGCCCTTCCACCACTCCATCACTGATTACTTCCCTTTAACAGAACATTCCAAAGTGTTATTGTCTTTACTTATGAACATATGTTTCCCCCTAATTGTGATGCTGAGGATCAAAGTGGTCCATCATCATTATATTTTCAATATGTGCTGAAAGAAGTCACAGAGAAATACTAAAATGGAACATATCAGTGTATTATCCAGATTTCATTATTCTGTCCAGGTAGGAAATGGCTGAACACTCTTATCCAGTATGACATTATGGTAATGTTGTGAGATTTCTTCCTCACAATTCTACATTTCCCTTATGAGCCCGGAGATAATGAATAAAGACATATGATGGAAGCTGTGGGAATGAATAGGACAAGCTAAATAGAAATGCTAGTGTGATCCAGATATGAGGATAAAACATGTAAATGTTGTTTATTAATCATTATTTTAGCTGTTTTTAATGGTATACGAGTGCAATACGATATATTCAAAATGTTCTATTAATACAAGCCATGTTTTTTTTTTGGCTGAATACCTATTACAGACAATGGTGTGCATTACACAGCAGTCGACTCAACGCTATTATCCGACGTGCTGCACATTTTTATGAAGCTACACATTATATCCTCATCATGTCCCTCTGCGAGTCGTCTAGAATCGACTGACTCAAACATCTGAGCAGATTACTGTATTAATTTTTATATGTCTACCATTCTGTTACCTGTGCCTGAGCCTCCATGCGGGCGTACTGAAGCAGCATGGGCTCTCCGTGCTTCTGTTTATATTCCCTCTGACAGCGTTCAGCCAGCATGGGCTCATTGGGCAGGAAGCTGCTGGCCCAGACCTGCACAAAGACAGCATGAGTATCATATCGAGCAAGTGCGGCTAGCTTCACAAATCTATAACATTCCCCAAGCATGGTACAAGAGGTACGGACGTACCCGCCATAACAAATGATATGAATACTAGCTCTCCCTGTCATAAAACTAACAGCGTTCACATAAAAGACTATAAAGAAAAATTGTTCTGAAAGACTGCATCATGTTCTTCACTGAAGCTTTAAATAAAAAACATGGATTTTGACTCAAGGCCAATTTAGACTAAAAGCCACTCCGTAATGTGTTCGGCCGTTTTTCTCAAGCAATGCCTTTTTTTTTTTTTTTACTTGTTTGTGTAAAGAGTGAACTCAATTGACATTGATGCAGTTTAAACCCCCTACTCCTCACATTATATACAGTGTCAAGGCATACACATAGTGTCCTTGTATAGATCTTTGTCTTATTATTATTATTATTATCTGCTCATGTGTCACATTTTCGAGTAGAACAATATACATTACAGTGAAAAACAATGTCTATGCCGTTAATGAAAACACCATTGCTATTCATAAAAATTAGCAAAATGGACATTTATAAAATCAATTGTAAAATCTAATAAGTTATTTTACTGATTATTGCGATAATCCTACATATAAGATATAATCTCTACATATAAAAAAAAAAAACTGTGGGCCTCCGAGTGGCGCAGTGGTAAAAGCGCTCGCCCTATCATCCGGAGATCGCTAGTTTGAATCCCGGGTGATGCTGTAACCTCTCGCAGCCGGAGGTCTAGAGAGAGCTGATTGGCCGAGCTCTCTCAGAGGGGAGGGATGAGAGGTACTTAGTGCTCCCACATTAATCACAGCTCTACAGCCAGTCATGGGCGTCTGTGAGCTCGCGCAACGGAGGGAGTGTATAGCGCTGTTCTCCGAGTTTGTTACGACGCAAACGAGCAGTTCGAAAAGATGCGGTCGCCTGGCACGTGGTTCAGGGGAAACACGTGATAGTCTTCGGCCCTCCCGGCTGAGTGGTAGTAGTAGCCTTAATGTGGGAGCCCCCTAGTGACGGGGAGGAATTGGACACGACTAAATTAGGGAGAAAATCGGGGAAAAAAATCCAAAAAAAAAAAACTGTATAATTGGTGTATCTGTACATTGAAAATATTTGCAAAACATTTTTTGGGACACAAGATAAGTAATAGAAGACATCAAATGGTTTTTGGAATTTTTGTCTTTTGTTTGTGCATGCATCACATAAAAACTACTGAACGAATTTGAATGGGGTTTTCACAGGGGTATTTTGCCGAGTTTGAGGTAACATATAGGCTTTGATTCATCGCAATCGGCCCACAGCAAGATAAGATGTGCTAATTTATATTTTAAGGGAAAATGGCCTCATATCATATAATTTTTTAATTATTATTATTATTTTAATCGACCTTGAAAAAATCATCAGTTTATTCATCTCAAAATTAACTTTACATTTTTTAATACGAGCTTATGAAGGTGCAATTGAAATCAACTTAAAAAAACACTTCACGGTAAGACGTACAAATTTTAGTTAATTTCAAAAGTCAACAGATGGCGCAGTACATTTTTTTTTACAGCAAAACAGACTTTTGAAATTAACAGTGTGCAATTAAATTCCACGTGAACGAATTCTTAGGCACATCTAATTTCATACAAAACACATATTCAACCACTTACAGTACTTTTAAGATATCGTGGAAATAGGAATCGTGGCCGGACACAAAAATGGACAGCTGTTTACACTTCAGTAATTGCAGAGAATGCTTTTATTAAAAGTAGCTGGCAAAAAAAAAAGTAAATAAAAAATAGGCAAAGATTTGAAAACTGATTTCACGATAAAAACACAAGCTCAAAAGCTGGGTCAAACAGGTGAAAATTCAGAGCTGAAGAAATACTTCATGAAGTGCTGGTGTACTAAGGGTGCCAAGTAAATGCAATCAATAAGCGAGTGACTGAACAAGGGTGCTGTGATCTAAAGTGGAGGTGCATTGTGGGAAGTGGCGTACATTGATTTTATCAGTGGAGGAAAAACATGAGCAGTGTAAAAAGGTATTTCCTTTAGTACTCCAAATAAAGGCTTAGACAAATTACATCAAGCTTGCAGGTCATAGTATTTAAATTCTTCTAAAAACACCTTTGGAGGAAAAACTACAGAAAAAATGTTATCTCTAAGCGAATGACACACCTGTACTGCTCTTAGCTTGAATTCAACAGGAGGGTTGTCTACAATTCAATTCAAAATAATTAAAACTGACTCTAATCCTCAAGTGGAAAGTTTATATCTTTAGTGGTTGTGAAACAATTGTGAATTAAATGAAAATAAACCTACCAAAGAAAAGAAAAGTGGCGTCTAAATGTCACCTGAGTACCAGTACAAAAATTACTGACTAGTTTAAGAGTACAGCACAGAATTTTTTATTGATTAAAACTCAGTACCAGTGTCAATCTATAATAGATTTACATATCATTAAGTGTTTTTTTAATAGGACTGTAGATAACGATGGATATTTTGCTAGTGTGAGGTTTGTTATGTACATCCCATCTTATATTCCATTGAATCCCATGCTCTGCTTTATAACTGGTTGCGAAAAGTCAGTCCCATCTAAAAATTTTGAATTTCAATTAAGTCATGTGTTTGTAACAAGAGATTACGGTTGTCTTCAAAGATTGCTGTAAATAAGGTTTTTTTTATATTTTATTGAAACTATAAGGAAAAAAAAGACATAAATAATAATAATAATAATTATTATTATTATTATCATTATTATTATTATTATTATTATTATTGCACGCATAAAATATTTCACACATACACGCCTGAATTAAAACAAATCCTCTGAATAACTCGTGCAGCGTTTCATTGGTCCACCAGCCCTGAATAGAATGAACATTTAAGAACAAAATCTAGCTGTAGCCTAATAAACCCCTGCTTCCATTTGTAACTGTATATCTATGCTGCAAGCCAGTTGGACATCAGAGGCTGACACTACAAAGCTTCTCCCGTAGTTAGTATATATATTATTATTATTATTATTATTATTATTATTATTATTATTATTATAATAAAATACAAAATGTAATATATAGTCCAAATATACATGGACATTTTGAGACATTTACCATTACATTTCTTAATTTGAAATGCCCATAAACTATCATAAATAAAAATTATAAAACTTGACATGAGGCATTTTTTCTTAATAAATGAAAATATAACAAATATAAAATGTTCCATAATTCATATCACAAATGATAAATTTAGACAATTATAAAACATATTATGTTTATGTCTATACTGTAATCTGTTTAAGTGTCTCGTCATGCAGTTCTGTACTGCGGAGCATAATTAAAGTTTATTAGTTAAGATAATAAGTCAGTCTAAATCAAGTCCATGTATCTAACATAATGCATTGTGTTTCATCACCAAGTTTATCATTTTTACGTTAAACAGTTATAGCAATA
>JAAGKR010001979.1:10000-74240 GCA_011419295.1 Clarias macrocephalus | reverse complement strand
ATTATTATTATTATTATTATTATTATTGCACGCATAAAATATTTCACACATACACGCCTGAATTAAAACAAATCCTCTGAATAACTCGTGCAGCGTTTCATTGGTCCACCAGCCCTGAATAGAATGAACATTTAAGAACAAAATCTAGCTGTAGCCTAATAAACCCCTGCTTCCATTTGTAACTGTATATCTATGCTGCAAGCCAGTTGGACATCAGAGGCTGACACTACAAAGCTTCTCCCGTAGTTAGTATATATATTATTATTATTATTATTATTATTATTATTATTATTATTATTATAATAAAATACAAAATGTAATATATAGTCCAAATATACATGGACATTTTGAGACATTTACCATTACATTTCTTAATTTGAAATGCCCATAAACTATCATAAATAAAAATTATAAAACTTGACATGAGGCATTTTTTCTTAATAAATGAAAATATAACAAATATAAAATGTTCCATAATTCATATCACAAATGATAAATTTAGACAATTATAAAACATATTATGTTTATGTCTATACTGTAATCTGTTTAAGTGTCTCGTCATGCAGTTCTGTACTGCGGAGCATAATTAAAGTTTATTAGTTAAGATAATAAGTCAGTCTAAATCAAGTCCATGTATCTAACATAATGCATTGTGTTTCATCACCAAGTTTATCATTTTTACGTTAAACAGTTATAGCAATATTATAGCAGACAACTGACAAGGTGCATGGTAAAGTAAAAGTTGACACTGGATTTAAGTAGACTGTTTTAACAAATAAATTACTAAATGTTAATATTTTCGTGGCAACCTCATATTATATCAAATTGACATAAAGCTGTAAAAATAAATGTCAGTCCTTCGAATAGGCTTGCAAATAGGCTACTGCATCAAATTCATGTTATTTAACATAACGCCACTATGCGATTTATGTTTCATCTCAGTCAGCCAATATGTGGCCCCTAGCTTACTTTATCAAAGTAAATATGCACTCTGGAAAAAATAAATAAATCTTCGCTGGGCCATCTCGTAGCCTCTCCTCACCAGCCAGGTGGAATGTATTATATATAGAGTTTTTTTGTTTTTTTTAATACTACTGCCATGTTTGCCTTCTTTATGTAGATGATGATACAGTGGGGTTAAAAAGTATTTACCCCCATGCTTGTGTGTATGTGTGTGTGTGTGTGTGTGTGTGTGTGTGTGTGTGTGTGTGTGTGTGTGTGTGTGTGTGTGTGTGTGTGTGTGTGTGTACGTGCATATTTGTCACATTTAAATGAATGTATAATATAAAAATTAGTTTGATGATCCCAACCATTTACAGTAAGTGTGACAAATATGCAAAACAAAAATCAAATCAAAAACAAACAAAACAAAAAAAACCAGGAATGGGGCAAATAATTTTTCACATCACTGTAGATATATTTCTGTTAGAAATGTGCTTGTATTAATATGCAACACTCCAGTTTCAGCCATTGGTTGCTTAGGGTGGTGGTTACTTCAGTTAAACGTGGTGTACAATCTCTTAAAAGTTTTTAAAGACGTTTTTAACTTTAAAACTTTAGGACTTTTGATACTTTGTACACCTGCGCTTGTGTAGATGGAAAAAAAAAATATGGTGATAAATGTGAAATTACAGGGGCCTGATTGGTTTGTAAGATACCACTCATAGAATGTTAAAATTTTGTGCCATAAATCTGATTTAAGGAAAATTTTAAATTAGATAATGTTCCGAAACTGTCTCCAGAACTTTCCTTCGGATAATCACCACTTAAAATCCAGCGCTGGACACAGAGACGCTTTCCTCAGTAACAGTGGGTGTCTGTTTTTGTGTTGTTTTGAAATCCAAACCAGTCTCCACACATTTCTAATCAGTGCCATTTTATAGATTTATAGCACGCACTTCCTCAAGTGGAGATAAAATTATTTCCTGGCTTACGACTAGGCCTTGAAGTTTTTTTTTTTCCCAGAGTGATGTAGATTAAAGCTGGAGTGAGGTGAGGTGACAACAGAAATGAGCGCAAATACAGTGCTGAGAGTTTCCAACAGGCAAGACAGATTGTCAAATAAAGAAAGAATGAACTTCTGGCGCTGAATGTACAAAAAAAATTCTATTAAAGCACTAAAGCAGAGATATTTTTACTTTATGTTCTATAGCTAAAAAAAAGAAAGAGGAAATAATAAAAGGGTACAGAGTGTCACAGGCTCAATAGACTTTAAATGAAGGGACGTCATGGCAAAGCACATTATAGCAAAGCAAAATGACTCGAGCTAAAGCAACGGCAATTCCACGATTCATTTGTAGTGACAAGGAGTCATTTAATGCAATGGTCATTACCTTCTGAGTTATAAATCACCCCAGGGAAATACTGGTTCTCAGTCACGCAGTAGACTAAAACTTTATTTCTGAAAGATTGGAAGTTTTACTCCTGACGATGGATGACCAGGAGTCTAACTGGGAGTCTAATCCACAGGGTGGGAAGGATGGCTTCCATCTCTTAGCTGTCAATCAGAGCTATGGTGGGATTTAAGGCTTGAGAATCAATGTCATGAAGGATTGAACTGTGGGACTGATCCACTGGTATGCCTGAACAGAATTTGTTTAAATTATGTTTGATAGAAAAAAGTCTAATTTGGCTAAACTTTTTGCTGAGGGAGAGCTACATAAAAGAACGTTTTCATGAATTAAAAATAAGAAGTGTATTTTCCATTACAGTGGAACCTTGGATCGAGAATAACTTGGTCTGCGAGCATTTGCAAGACGAGCAAAATCTTTTAATAAATTTTAACCTAATAAACAAGCGAGGTATTGATATACGAGTAGTACGTATACATTTTGTCTGCCATGCGTCACATGATCACAGCTGAGCCAACGGTTCTTCTCTCTTGCACGCTACAGGATTATGGGTAATCATCTCCCATGCTCAGTCTCAGTGCGGGATTCTTTTCAAAGGTAAAGTGCACGTTAATTTGTTTCATTTTTACTTTATCTTTTGTATTAATTATTTTTATATTAATATTTTTGGGTTGTGCAAGGAATCAGTTTCCATTATTTATTATGGGACAAATTCTCTTTGATATCCGAGTGATTTGATATACAAGCACATTTTCGGAACGAATTATGCTCGCAATCCAAGATTTAACTGTATTCTGAAAAGATCACAGCTCAGCTGATGGATGGAACCACCTGGATGGAATCAGGATGAGTAATGCATCCTGTAGTCACAACATCGAGTACGTTACAGTTAAAAATATATCTCAAATACAACAAGGAGTATTTTTTTTCTTTTTTGAATCCAGAAGTGTCAAATTATTGGGATAGCATCGAGCTAAGAAAACAACTAAGGAGATTTTAAATTACTGTAACTAGGTTAAGAAACATTCAACATTCAACATTATTAAAATCCGAAAGGAAAGTACTGAACCGTCAACCCTGTGGAAAAAACATGTTCTGAAAAAATCCTGAACGGAGATCACTTAAACATTTGTTGAAGTTGCATGGTAAAAATCATGCTGTGAAAGGTGCTGTGAAAAAGTATTTGGCCCTTCCTTTAGCTTTTTATTTATGTGTCACACTTAACTAATTCAGATCATCAAACTAATTTTCATATTACACAATGATAACCAGAAGAAATACAAAACGCAGTTTTTAAATGAGGATTTCATGTATTAAGGAGGAAAAAAGCTGTCCAAACCTACCTTGCCCTATGTGAAAAAGTAAGGTAAAAAATGTATGTAATTTAACTGTACTGTACATTACTTTAGTGATGTAAATCAAATTCGCCTCTAGGTACTGTGATTTTTCACAGCACTGTCCATACTGTACATACACAATGTAATGGGAACTCGCAGGATTGGGACGTAACAGCTGCGTATCCATAAGAAAATCATTTGTCTTTAAGACTAATCAGAAAAATGGCTTCAGTTTGTTAGAGAACATAAAGATTGGACTTTGGTGTCTGATGCTATTCCAGAGTGACAGACATGTCAGGGTAAAAAGGGAAGTGCATGAAGCAATGCACCAATCATACATAGTGTCGACTGTACAAGCCTCTGGAGGCAGTGTTATGATCTGGTGTTGCTTCAGTTGGTCAGCTCTAGACTCAGCAACATTATAGTATGAAGTCAGCTGATGACCTGAATGTCCTGAATGACCAGGTTATCATACACACACACGCTAATACACACACTGGGAATGCAAATTAGTCTAATCTGCATGTCTTTGGACTGTGGGAGGAAACCGGAGCACATGAGAACATGCAAACTCCACGCACACCAACCCAAGGCAGGAATGGAGGTGCCAGTGCTAACCACTAAGCCAACTAATGTATTCAATCCTAAAGGACCCAAATGTGTATTTATTCAGACCATCACTCTATCCTGCCTTGCTACACAATTATTACTGTAACACCTAAAGATCAAAAAATCTTCTTAGCTTGCATCTGATGAAGCTTGCAATACATTTACAGGGTGCAGAAATATAAATAGGTTCATAATTACGTTTAAATGACAACAAGCTAAGAAGGAGAAAGTCCATGAAGGAGACAGAGGCAGAGAGCTGCAGAGAGTGAGGGAGAAGAATGTTTCCGAACGTAATTTGCTCGTTTAAAATAAATAACGGAGGCTCGTTAAATAACCCAACTCACAGGAATGAAAATACCAGGAGCTACTCAGACTGTTTCAAATCTGCAGCAGAAAGCAATATTTTTGTGTCTTATTTGCTGAAACTGAACCCTTTTCAATGACTCTGTGTCACATCAAAGACTTGACTGCCTCCTTCTTATTTCTCTACACAGAATAAGTGTTCAGAAAGAAAAAGTGTTCAGAGGGGTTTATGGGTAAATATGGCAAAATTTTAACAGCTTTGTAAGACAGCCAATATACAGTCCAGTAATTATATATATATATATATATCTTGATACACAGTGTATTCAAGTCAAAACGGGACTTGTGATGAAACTTCTCGTGAAATGCCTGATTCTTGCGAAATCAACAAATAACTTTTCACCAACTTGTGGATTGGAACTACAGTTTCTCAATAAAATGACTAGCTGCGCTTTCTATCTTACTAACTTTAAGAATGATGGGAAAAAGATGCTGGTGAGGAAACGGTTTATGGTTGTTATAATATACAGTACATATACAAGAACAAGAATGAGCTGGTACTGTGGATGTTCCACAAAATTAAATAACACTCGAAATGTAATGTATGAGGTCTCGTTCTTTAATGAATCAAATATGTAGTCATTGGCAAATTGCTGTGGAATAAGAGAAATAAGCCATGTTTGTGGATCAAAGCGGTGTTATGTCACATTCATAAGCCCAGTTGCATCTGTTACCTAATGTATACAGATGTAAGCATTTAGTAGAGATGAGGGGGGAAATATATTGATTCAATTATGAATCGCAGTTCTGTTGTATGGTGATGCGTCAGCACACTGACCGCAAAACAGATTGAAAAAAATATATGTTTTTACATTTATAATCGAGATGCACCGTTGATTGGCCAGTGACTGGTCATTGGTTGGTTTTCAGCTTGATCAGTCATGACATGATGATGCAAGTGCACAGGTGTCTGACTGATGCAACAGAAATATATTTTTATGATGTAAGATCTTCAAAAATCACGTATATTAAAAAGCCACCAATCAGCCATTTTCTGCAAACTTTGTGGAGTCATCTCAAAATGTCGAATCAATCTCGAAAATCTCAAGTTTTGATACTTTTGAGGTATATGAGGTGGTAAAATGTCTCAGTTTCTGTATATTCCTACAGGTGGTACCTTCTAAACTATTCACACATTGGTATTTCGCCATTTTTAGTTTAGAAATAACAATTATGGCGATTGACATATCAGAGATACTGTACGTGCTGCTCAGTACAAATGTACTTAAGGGTCTCCGGAGGTCGCTAGTTCGATTCCCGGGTGATGCTGTAACCTCTCGCAGCCGGAGGTCTAGAGAGAGCTGATTGGCCGAGCTCTTTCAGAGGGGAGGGATGAGAGGTGCTTAGTTCTCCCATATTAATCCGGGCTCTACAGCCAATCAGAGGCATCTGTGAGCTCAGGCAAGCGGAAGGAGCGGATAGCGCTGTCCTCCGAGTGTGTTACGCCGGCCCCAACGGTGCGTGAACGAGCAGTTCGAAAAGAGGCGGTCAGCTGGCATCACGTCATTCGAAGAAAACACGGTAGTCTTCGGCCCTCCCGGCTGAGTGGTTTTAGTAGCCTTAATGTGGGAGCCCCCTAGTGACAGGGAGGAATTGGACACGATTAAATTAGGGAGAAAATTAAAAAAATAAGATGTACTTAAGTAAAATGTTAAGCATTTGAAGTCAGCTTGTATGGTTTAAATGCTGCCCTTAGTTTTTAAGTAAGAAAACTAATGTTATAAGGCATGGGCTACAGTTAATTATTACTGTTCAATTCAGTTGTGAAGCTGTTGAATTAAACTAAAGGTATAAAACTTTTTTTTTTAAATCAGGATCTTAAAATTCTAACATTTTTTTAATGTAATTAAAATTAGGATATTTCTAAAACCGTGATACTTGCAGAATCGTATAGAAAAAAACAAATCGGTCCCAAGGTATCGTGATATAATATTATATCACATGGTTACTGTTTTTTCCCCTCCGTGGCTGGTAGAGTCTTATTTTTAAAAAATGCCAATGGAAGCCCTGGGCTCAGAAAAGGCACTTAGAATCAGCTCAGATCTCATACTGGCTGTATAATCAATAAAACTAGCTGGTGAATGGAAATTAAAGGGACATGACTGAAATGGGCCACGGAGTACCAGATGACACTGGTATATATAACGCAACCCATCTTTTCCAAATCTGTTTCCAATGCACCTGCCATGTTCCGCCATTTGGAATCTCACAGAATATTAAGTTTAAATGCTAATAAAATGTAATTGCACTTGATTGTATTGCACAAAGTATTGACTTTCAGAAAGCCTGCCCAGAGTTCCTAACCACTACATTTGGTGTGGAGAATGCCTGTAAACATTGATGTTTAATCTCTCTTCATCTTTTTTTTTTTTTTTTTTTTTAGATAAAATGAGTCAACACTTCCAAGTTGTCTGTTACAGCTAAAATGAGGCTCAATGCTATGGGGATTTATTCATTAGAATTAAAGCACCACAATAAACTCACCATCTGTTTTCCAGAAAATCTAAATGATTACAAGATACAAAGGACAAATAAAACCGAGAGAACAACTGGTATTTAGGAAAGAATGTCACTTTTTACGATGGTCGTCATGCCTAATGAATTTCACTGGTTTATAGATCAACACTATTGGTGGGAGAATTTCTATAAGTGTGACTGCCTCATCATAAACACTCATGTATGAATATATATTACCCTTTATATATTTTATTGTGTAATATAAACGGTTAATATATATTTATAGTTTATTATATTAGATATTTTAGATATATTTTATATTGAATTATTATATTCATTTCTGTTCATGACAAATAATCTCAACCATATGACCTTTACAATAAGGGTGGGTTTTAGGAGAAGACATTCATACTATACAGGTTATTTATTATGATATTATGTTAAACAGGTGTGTTGCATTAAAAAAAAAATACAAATAGACTTTATAGACCATTATATAACTTTATAGATTCTTTACAAAATGTATATTTCACAGTGTCATGTCTTTGCAACTTTTATTTACTTATTTAATCGATTACGTTAAATTTAAGTGCATTGTAATTGGTCGAAAGAAGTGCATTAGCTTTGCATAACCACACAGACTGGACAGTAGTTCCTGCTGTATTAAAGGTCGCATGTTTTATTATTTCAGTAATAATTTTTTCAAACTATTTCCTTAACAGGGTTCCTCCAAAGTGTCTTTGTTAATGCTCTGGCTGAAATAGCCCTCAGATAATGACTGCACTCCTTCAGTTTCACTCCTCTTCCGAATATGCTATTTCAGTGTCTATGTAAATGAGCACCTGCTGAGCCATGCCCTTCAGAGAATGGTAAAGCTGAACGAGCTGGAAACGAGGTTTCCTGAAGATCAGTTCTGAAGCCCAAACGTTGACCACTCTGATCTTCTGCATCTTGGCAGGAGTTGACTCCGCCTAGACCCCAGACAAACCATAAATGGGCAAATGGGCAGAACGGACAGTGCCTACTTACCTCAGTTATCACAAGCTAGCTAGAACGCTGTCATCCATACCCTACACGCCATCCCATTTCAAATCTACAGTTCTTGGGGTAAGTTAAACTCCAACGATTCCACTGGTTGGTTATAGTGATGCATAGCTGACAGCGAGTTGTTACAGCCATCAGCCACACCTCTAATGATGCATAATTGTATGGCTTAATGTAAAATTTATGTTAATTTTAACTGATAAGTTACATACAAATTCACCCCCATACAGATGTCATGAATGGAAAATCTAGCAATGGAGACTTTTTCTTTTTTGTACCAGCCTGCAAACATTTATTTTCTGGTGCAAACTTTGACATTTTAACATGGGGATCGACTTGGTTTTGAAGCTCCTAGTCGTCATTCGAGAAACTGCAGTTTTTGGTCTCTTTTCAGAATCGAAGGTTGTACAAAAATGGAAAATGGAAAAATGCTAAAAGCCGGGAAAGCTTTCTCCCCCCTCACGGTTTTTGATTAGTACACACACTGGAGACTCATCTAAATGTTTAAACATGTCTACAAAGTGAATTTTTGCATAATACTCCCCTATAATGGTTTCAATAGAAACACCATTTATAGAAGGACCTTTACAGATCATGACGAAGTGCTTGTGCTGGGCAAAACCAAACACTCCATACCAGAAAGAATAATAGTTAAAAATAGTTGCTGTCATTACAAGCCCATTGCCCAATCAAAGGTAATGAGATGCTTTAAAACAAAATTAACTGTTGCAAGTGAAAAACACTCCTAACAAATGACTGAACTTCTAATGAGAACGGGCAGGTCATTTCTCTTAAGCGTCTAATTCAAAGCAACAGCTTTTCTGTAGCTTGTTTTTTTTTACTTTCTTTCTTAAATTCTGTCCACTCTAATCACCATCCCTGAGCAATTTGTAGGCTCCAATTACAGCGAAAAGCACTCATCTCTGAGATTCTATACGTACACACCGCTGAAGCTTCCCTGTCAAACCGCGCCTGACTGAGTCGATCGTCTCGCCGTCACGATGATGCTGGTGCCTGATTCCGCGTGGAACTTTTTCTTTGATAGCACCAGACGTGACATCAAAATTACAAACAATAGTCAACCCAAAGGGGCCGAAAATCCCCTTAACATCTCATCTGCGACTACTTTTTTTTTTTATATCAAGTATCGCATTCCCAAGCCACAGAGTCAAACTGAACGGAAAAGAAGAAGCAATTTTCGGCTGCTATTATTCATGCTATGTCAGCCATCAAAAGTCCAGCGGCAAAATGAGACTGAAATCCTGTCATCTGAGTCGGAACGCTTGAAAAAAAAAATCCAACAGTCGGGAGAACAAATTGATGTCTTCTTATTTTATTTCTTTTCTTTTTTTTTTGTTTTTTTTTTTAGGAAAAACATCAACCAGCGGTGATTAATTTAGTGTGATTAATTTACCCTTTAAACATTCATGCACCAATAATAATTAAATAACACACAAAAAAAATCATCTTCTCTTTTTTCCCTTACTGTCTTGTTCTTACTCCTTTTTTTTTTTTTTTTTAAATACATCTGGAACTGAAGAGCTCTTTGTTTGTCCATGTTTGTTCTGCTATTTGAGGCTGTGCGCCAAAACGTCTGAGCTCGCAAGGATTCCTTAACATGACGGATTGCGAAAAAAAAGAAAACGACTCATTACTAGTAGGTCACGTCTCACATCGGCTCATTTTTTTTTGCCGCTTGATTTTTACGGGCTGGCTCAGCGGCGACCAATGAACACATTAAAAGCAGATGAACTTCAGAAGGATAACCCCAGTTGGAGACAGAGAACGGAGTGTTCCAGAACGTGAATCACGGTTGGACATATTGAAAAAAAAAAAAAATTATATATACACACACAGTATATATATATTTTTAGCCCTATCGCTTTGAGAGTTTTGGGAAGGACACCTATAGCGAGCCAAGACTGGAAATGAAATCCTGGAGTTATGTAGACGAGTGCGTCTGAGAGATGAGGAGGTGAAGGGTCGTTCAGGATTCAGTGTATGAGATGATGGCATGTTAAAAGAGGCCCAAGTTCTGAAGCGCTTGAATCATGCAAAGTCATTGAAGGCGTGACTTCCTGCGCGGTGAACGAGGTGCACAGAGGTAAAAGCTTAAAAGGGCCATCCACGTTAATGCATTAAACATAATTTCTCTGTACAAAAGGAAATAAAGAATTTTAAAAAGAAAAGAAAAAAAAAACAGCAATGCCCTCGCCATTTGCCTGAGGATTCAATGAATGTGGAAATGAATTAAAAGGACAATTCTTTTGTGGCAACAACTTTTCAGCTACAATCTCTGCTATCTGGGTCTATTTTTTAAGGCTAATCTCAGCCGGGCAGAGGGAGGCTGGCTGCGTGAGATTGAGAGGAAGGACGAGGCGGTTGTGCCATGGCCGGCTTCTCAGTATTCCAGCCACTGATTTGAATGTCAGCAGTGATAAAGGAGGCTTGAGGGCTGAGGATGAGGAAAAAGGAGGGGGGACTAATCGCAAACTCTACCCTCGCTCGCCTCAAAGCCCTGGAGAGCATGTCAGATTTTAAACCCGCATTGTGGCCTCCTAGACATCGGTCCATCATATTCTCTTCTTCTGTCCTATAAAAAAAAAAAAAAAAACAGGACAGAACTCAGCTGAACTCAATATGAGGGGGCGTTCAAGTCAAACCGGGACTTGTGATGAAATTTCTTACGAATGAAGGCATCAAACTGATTGACATTTACTTCAAGCACAGACTCCTAGCTGCAGCAAAACATTTGAATAGCGTGAACGTTTTAAAAAAGGTCATACGTCAGTGAATGACAATCCTGGCAGAGCGCACATAGCACACGGAGCAAACATTCAGCAAGTGGAACACACGATCCTTGAAAACCGATGGCTACTTATCCCCAACGAACACCACTTGCACATTACAGGAACTCATCAGGGAGTTAAGGCCACATCCTCACACACAGTAACGACCTTTCCATATGTTTCGGCTATTAAAGGAGTTCCTGGGAGGCCGGCGTTTCAGACGCGAAGCATGCTCAGGAGATCAAGGCTCTAGCGTACTTTCTACCCTTCTACGCTGGGATAAGTGCATTAGTGCAGCAGGGGATTATATCTAGCAATAAAGATACAGTGTACGGCAATTCTGTGCAATCAAAAGTCCCATTTTGACTTGAACGTCTGTCTAAGAACCTAGTCTTAATGTCAAAAGAGTTGCACAAACTGTAATCGTTATTTGTTGTTTTTTCATTAGCATTATCTATTTATTTACTTGAATTTCATTCCATTTAGACAAAGTTTGGATCAAATATTAATATAGTCCTTTATTTATGTATTTATTTATTTTTATTTTTCACCGATGGAGAGCTCGGATGATTGACGTCTTTCTTTCCCGTTCTTGGCGATCTATTTACCTCCTGCCCGCTTCAGAGCTCGCTATGTGCTGCAGATTGACTCTCCATCTAGAAAGCCATCAGCCGAAGTTTGCCCGGTGAATGTCAATCACGCGTTCCGGCTTTCAAACGCTCTCGTTCTTTTTAAGTGGGTGCATAAAAGTTACATGTTTATACACCGTCTCGTATGTTTACGCACAGCCGATGCAACCGATGCAGGAGGAAAAATATCACTTCCTGTAATAAACCAGTGGACTGTCAGACAGGAATATGCAGGCAAGCTGAGAGCGGAGATGCAGTGCAAGTATATTGTGTTCACCTAGAACACTGGAATCTATGAAAAAAAATAAACATTTTCTTGTTTGTTGTTTTTTTTCACATAATTTGTTCTCATATGTTATAAGATCTGTAAATAGTGTGTAAATGTTGCAGAGTGTAAGAGTTGCATTAAATTTCAGATTTTCATATATGAGGCGGCACGGTGGCTTAGTGGTTAGCACTGTCGCCTTGCACCTCCAGGGTCCGGGTTCGATTCCCGACCAGGTTCGATTCCCGGCCAGGTTCGATTCCCGGCCAGGTTCGATTCCCACCTCTGTGTGTATAAAGAGTTTGCATGTTCTCCCCGTGCTTGGTGGGTTTCCTCCTGGTACTCCAGTTTCCTCCCACAGTCCAATGACATGCAGATTAGGCTAATTGGCATGCCCGTAGTGTGTGTTTGAGTATGTGAGTGGGTGTATGTGCAAGTGCCCTGCAATGCATTGGCACCCTGTCCAGGGTGTACCCCACCTTGTGCGCTAATCTCCTGGGATAAGCTATGGACGGTATGATAACATGGTATGGATGATGAGTGAGATTTTCATATTGTATATGAAACTGAAATCAATTTCATATATGATACAGATCTGATTGCTTTAGTGTAAACATCATGAAAACAAAAAGGATATTTAAAGCGGTCTTTAAAATGTACCAATAATGTATAGATAATTACTGTATATATTATAATAAACTGTATATTATAATAAAAGCAACCTTTTATGATTCACAAATAATTAAAAGAAGTATCATTTGATTAATTGTGTGAAATAGGAAGCCGTCTACGAAGCAAAGTTGCAATTGATTTGATTCGGGTTGTATGAGATTTTCAATTCTAATCGACTCAATGGCACTAATGTTTATTGTGTGGTTTGTCTCAAGCTATATTGCTTACGGGTTTTAAAGTATAAAAACTACTAAACGTCTAGCATGTATTAACATGATGCGTTTCCTTTGATGTTGATTTTTAAAATGTCACGTCTTGTACAAAGCAATAATCTTTTTTCTTTCTACTGCCTTTAAACTCAATAGTAGTAGAAGAAGCGGCATTCCCGTGTTAGCGTAAAATGGAAGTGGTTTCGGTTTTCTGGAAAAACTGTGGTATATTTTCAAAAAATCCGAGAGATTGCAGAAATTGCTAAATCAAATATCTGTCAAATATTCTTATGCTCGGCTTTTTCACATGATCTCACTTTTAGTCTTTTGTTTTTGCACATGCATGTCAGTTCAGGGGCGTAACTCTGTCAGATATTGATAAAAAATAACAAATAAAAAAAAAAACATCAGATCTGGGGTAGTAAACATGAATGAAACGTTTCACCTCACAGGCTGATTGTAGCCCATGACATGACTGTGAGCCTCAACAGTGAGATCAGTCGTGTCTTTGCCATACACAAGACTGCTGTGAGTCTCCTCTCAGAACAACACCCGTGTCATTACTACACAAGATGATTTGGACACATTCGTGTTGTCCAGATTTACTTAAAACAGCCGTCGTCTGCCTTCACACATCCTTGCCAAACACTCAACAGGTAGCACACAGGAAAAACATACAAAGCCTCAAACTGAAACTGTCTGTGACAGGATGGTTATGGACGTTCCACCTGAGCTGAAGCGGACCGTATCCATGTTTCAACAGTTCACTGGATTTTTGACGAGGGACTCGGAGTGCAAACCTCTGTCTCGCTTTCTCAACTCGGAGGAAATGAGGCTGCGCTCTTCGCCCTCCATGGAGTCTCTATTGCTTGGATAGCGCTTCAAAAAGCATAGTGTTTGTCCTAACCAAAGATCTGCACATGGACAGTTTGGAATTAGGCCTAATGCATTTTTAAGTGATTTCAGCAGAGGCGTATTTTTTTTCCCCCTCTCAGTTCTTCTTTTATCTATTCACAGAGTTCATCTCACAGTAAGTGAAAAGTTATTTTCAGCTGCTAGATTTACAACAATGAAACGGTGACATTAAGAATGAATGAAAAGAGAAAGATGTAGAAAGTAGCGCATAGAAACTATGTTCATTTATTCTCTTGAACAAATCTTTCTGATCTGCATCCGCATCAGAATCCTTCCCGATTATCTGTCACCTCCGCACACTGTTCCTGTTCTGCGATTCACTTACACACGTAGATTTGCATTCAATGAAAGGAAAGGAAAAACAGATTAAATAAATTAACTCAAGATTGAAAGAAAGAAAGAAATGAAAGGAAGGAAGGAAAGAAGGTGACAATTAGAAGAAACAGACTGTAAATAAAAGGTGAAAAAAATAAAATTAAATAAAGGAGAAAACGAGTCAATGAGTGGGAGGAGTCAATGCTAACAGAGTGTGTGTGTGTGTGTGTGTGTGTGCGTGAGAATGAAAGCTGCTAATCGGTCAGCTATAAAGCTATTACATTAAACTGAGATGTCATGTAACTGAATGACAGTAATAAAACCTTAATCTCCATTTTTTTTTTTTTTTTGGAATTTACCATACATTCAGTCCCAAGATATATTTTAGTCGTAAACTGCACGCTGACGCATCTCCAGTCGCATCTACAGACAAACTGCAGCCTTGGACCACAAAGGCCAAATCCAAACAAAGCACTAAAAACTGTTTACATCCGTTTCAAATAATTTACCAATGCAAAGTGGAGGAAGAGCGTCATCTTTCTCCCTCCTGCTCGTATGTTTATAGAGAACGCAGTCACTTAGTTGGCTCTATTTATTACCTTAGCCTTGAGAGACAGTTTTATACCGCACGCCTGACAACAATTCTAATAAACACACTTCACCTGCTGCTGCTAGACTGAGTGCCATACAGCAGGAGAAAAGGAGAAAAGGAGCTTGCACACATCCAACAAATAACAATGCTAGAAAAGGTGGATAATGATAGAAGTCTTGAGGATAAATTGATGTGTGATATGGGGAAAAAAATTACGATATGATGTTTTCGTGAAAAAAAAAAAAAAAGTATGCATAATGATACAATGACCAAATCTGGCACAATTAAAAAAAAGACATTTGAAATGGATAATAAAAGTAATAGAAATACACAAACTCAAATTAACAACAACATTTTGTTTGTTGTTACTGAGAGTACTAGGGAAGGGAATCACCAGGGAGCACCCGATGAGATGCAATATTATGACAATACCTAGGAGCTGATTCAATTTGTATTGGAAAGAAAAGGAAAGGAAAAACAGATTAAATAATTAACAAGTATAAGAAAGTGAATACAAAAAAAAAGAAAGAAAGAAGTTGTGGTAAGATAATTGAAGGTAATGAAAGGAAGGAAGATTGGATGAAAGATTGGAGGAAAATAATAGGAAGGAAAGGAAGACAAGAAAGTGAATAGAAAGAAAGAAAGAAAGAAAGAAAGAAAGAAAGAAAGAAAGAAAGAAAGAAAAGACAAGATTCTGTTCAGGAAGTGAATCTGGCCGGGAATCGAACCCAGACGCTGGAGGTGCAAGATGACTGTGTTAACCACTACACAACTGTGTCACCATATATGAATTGATTTTCCCCATCTATAAATAGTACCAAAAGACATTACCATATATGGACATATATGTCCCTTTACCATATATGGATGAAACACCATATGATAATTATAAAGGTATGCATTGTGTTTGTGATTTGCATGCATTAGTTTGCCTATGATTATTTTAACACGATTCATTAAAAACATTCTCAGACATGAAACATACTCTGAAGCCCACTATCTTCTACACACTAAAAGGTTTTTGTTATACTTTACATACTACAGGGCTGCAGAAAAGGCAAGAGACAAATAATCAAAGCAAGAATTATATTGCTAATAACCACTATATCATGCAACTCAAACACTAAACATAGTTCACTCTGAGAAGCTGATTATTATGTACCGACATTCATTAATCTTGATTAAAGTTCAGGTGCTAACAGCTAAGAGCAGTTCCCATAAGAAATGTAACTATGATGTGTACATAGTTCTGCGGTACTTCAGACATTACTATGTTAGGCACCATAGACTACCAGGGTAGATACTATGGCACTTCAATGTGTACCATTTACCACCATACATGGCAAGATTTGTCCCATAACGGGGAAATTTCTATGTTACAGCAGCAAAGAAAAAATGTGCAAATATAAAGTAGAGAAGGTACATTGAATAACTACAAAAGAAAAGGAGCAAACAATACAGATTGCACTAGGGAATAGTGCACAGTTTAAAATGGTGTTGCTATTGCACAAAAATGTAAATTATTGTACAAAAACAGTGATAACAGTGTGCATTATGGTGACGTACTATGGTGTGTACCACAATACCAGAATGACCTACTTACAGGGTTCCATATCAGATACCTGCTGAACTTTGGTCACCACTGCAATACCCACAACTTACCACGGTATTCACCTTTGTGGATTAATCTTAGTGTTACCATGTGTATTGATCTTTGAAGGGTACCATAACATATAAAATTGCATTTTTGACATTATCCTGGTGCATGTTCCATGTTACCAAAACTATAGTACATGTACCATTGTACCAACGTACCATAGTGTGGTACATGTACTCTACAGTATATCAGCTGATAACAGATAAAAATAAAATACCAGGGGACTATATATCGTGGTGCAGGAACTATCAAAATACCTTTACCATGCTAAGATTTATTACAGTATTACAACTTTTCACTCTAGTTCCCCTCCATTTTGCTCTAACTCACTTTATGTCCTAATGCAGGCGCTCAGTGTTAGCATGAAACGGTTTTATAAAGCCCTCATACGGTTCATTTAATTAAGTTTAAGAGGTCTCTAAAATGATCCACATCTTTTTATAAAATCTACTTCAGTTCTTCACAGAAACACTTTCTTTGCTGCTGTTCTGTGTTTCTTACCACAGCATTAGCATTAAAAACACCCAGTTTAAATATATATTTCTTGAATCTCACTATGTTTTTTTTTTTTTACAGATTCAGTACGACACTGAATAATAATTTACTGATTTAGTTCATGAGATTCACACTGATAGCAGCTATTGAGTTCAGATTTTAGCTGCATGTAGACTACTGAGTTCTGCTTTTAGCAACTAGCATGATAGCGTTGTGATTATTGTAGTGATTGTTTTGCAAGTTTATTGGTTATACATGGTTTTATATATTATATATTGGTTATACACAGTTAAACAATATTTTTTGTGTTATTCCTAATGATTATCAGGAAATTAAGTATTTTTTTTTAAGTGTTAGCAGGCTATTGAGCTTTGTTCTTAGCTTTTAGCATGATGGAGTGGTGTCCAATCACTGGTATATTCCTGCATCACATGACATGTACCCTTTCACACCCAGGGGTTGTAAAAGTTGTATATAGCATCTAAGTATTTGTACTTCCCTACTGCACTTAAGTATCATCTTGCTACCTTATCATTACATGTGCCAGTACAATTATAAATAGACCAATAATCATTTCATTATATGATGAGTGCAATATCTTGTGGCTGGTGAAATAATCTGTCTCTCCAGCCACCGCCTACTTATCCATGTCTACATATCTTAAATAAGCTGCTTGTTTACACGGTTTAGCTCTGTCTCTCCAGTTATCATTTAATTATTGTACACATGTCCGATATCTTTCTTTTTCCTTAGTCTGTCTGTTGCTATCTACTGTTTTTCTTAATGCTTAATGTATATAGTGCTTCTAATTGCACCGTTTTATAAGTTGTACTCTTACTGTAATTTCGCTGTATACTGTATAATGACGATAAAGCCTTCTGATTGATTAATTTGCTCATTATATTTTTCACGGTCAATGGTAAATCGAAAAATTACTAACGCAAGTTATTTTTCTTTTGGAAACTGATGTAGAAGCAACAGTATCGCCACCTGCGGAATATTATACCGAACTGACGATGTAATATCTTTGACCTTCCCACCCTGACAAGTCCAATCATGTAGCAGGTGTTTGAAATCATAAGCAGAGATGGCTATAGACTGAATCTTATTTAGACCAAATGTATAATGGAAATTCATGAATGGTTTTATCATTCATAACAGGAAAAAAAAAAAAACAAACCACCAAAAATGTTACTGTGACTTTTTTTCTTTGTACTCTATAGTTAGCTAATACAAGCTCACTGCTTTTGATTCTTAAGTAGATTTAAAGGCAAGTACTTTCACTTGTGGAAATTTTAATGGAGGACTTCTACTGTTCCTGGAGTAATCTGTTACCACAGGTATCTCTACTTACCCTCAAGTCGAGGATTTGTGTACTTGCCCTCTTGCCCAGGGACAATCTGAAAAGTGTGCTTCAAGGATATCAGATTCACAGGACATATCAGTGAAGGAGAGACATACTTGTATGCGGCTAGACACCAGGCATATTAAGAAAAAGGGATAAAAAGAAGAAGAGTGGAAAGAAAAAAGTGAAAGAAACAAGGCACTGGAAGCGTGGGTTTTGTAAAAAAAAAAAGTAGAAAAAAATCAGTACACAGGTAAAAAGAAACCAATCAAATAAAAAGAGTAAACTATACATTCAACTTAAAGCTTTTAAAAAAGATGAAGAGCCTCCACATCTGTTCAAGCTTGTATTACAGATTAAGTAATGAATCTTCCAAAGAGACAAACAGGACATAATATCTCTGAGCCACGGGGCATAGTGTGAGTGACGTGGTGACCTTCCATTTAAATAAAAGAGAACGCCTGGCCAGAAGGGAAGCAAAAGACAATAATCGACGTTTAGCTGGGTTTAAACGCTTATCCTCCTCTCCAGTGATGCAATTTTGAGGTTTGGTTCCAGATCGTCATTCAGCATGTGAGACAGGGTTTGAAAGACATCCCTCCAAAATGTTTCCAAATTAGGGCATGCTCAATAGATATGGACGAGGAAAGCCTCTCCACCTTTACATTCATCGCAGCAGGTATCAACATCTGGGTAGAAGTGAGAGAAGTGACCCCCTGGAGAGCCGGTTGGAAACCTGGACGTGTGGAGAACCTGCAAAACTCCATACAGAGAGTAAACCGAGTTCGGGACTGAAACAGAGCACTATGGGACACTAGCCGCTGTACTTGCCACACCAGTCGTGTAATAAAATATTTGTTAGAAAAATTCAAATGAAGTTGAAGAGCTCGCGAAATTCTGGTTCAAAATGACAGGTTGACAAACTTCACAAGGCGGTACAGTATTAACGATTCCGTCCATATGGCAGAAAAGCCGAAACTGCCGAAATCAGAGCTGGGAGAAGGTAAAGTCACACATTTAGCTCGTAAAAGCAGCTTAAAAAGTTGTGCGCTGTGCATCCTAATACATCCATTACAACCCTTTTGAGAAGGCAGATGTGCCTTAGGTTGACTTCTGTGACCGGATTGAAATTTGTGACAGTGCGCGCACACACACACACGCACACATGCGTGCATGCATGCACACACATACACAAACGCGCGCGCACATGAAGGTATGCTTATAGAAGATAAGGGTAGTGTCGAAGGCACTGTATCAGCACAGACAGCCTGATGTAAGCCTGTTCTATGCATTTCTCTCCCTTTTCCCTGCCTGTCTGCTTCCTTCCCGCTTTATTCCTCACTCGCCTCCACAGCCTCTGTCTATTCGTTGTACTCTTTTTCTGTCAGACTCTCTCTTTCTCCTTCTAAAAACCATCCCAGCTGCCTTCCCGAACTGAAGTTGCTGTCACTGAAGCCCTGGCAGGGCGCACAGCGGCAAAGTCAGCAACCTTCACTGGTGCCTACATAAACCAAGGTTCTATCTGCGCACACAGGGAGCACACACACACACCAGAAGATTTGTCAACTATATTTAGCACAGGTCGACGATAAGAGCTGCAGGAGCCAGCAGTAGAAGGGTGTCAGACTAAGGTTGAGTTCGATGCAATCTGGACTCTGATGCCTAGACTCGATGCCAGGCAGTCTGGGAGGCGGCTACGTGTAGGATGCCTGGGTCGAGTCATTGAGAGATCATGATGTATAGATAAGCTGTTGCCAGGGAAACTGCATCACAAAAAAATATGGTACGGTAGGAAGGCTATTGGGGCTCAGAAGGGGAAGGAATGTGGGATGAAATATCTAGCGGCCGCAAAAATTTCCAGCCACATAGATAGATTTTATTCTCGCCAAATCGGTCTGCTGAGCAGGTCTCTGGCGCGTACCTTCTCTAAATTTAAATAACAGGAGAGGAAAGACTTTTCATAGATTTGTCATTTTCGGTCACCCTGTCTGGTCAGATAAGCGAACTGTCAACATGGCTTGTTCAAAATAAGTCAAAGACAAAAACACATCGTTTAGAGATGACTAAATAGAGAAGTATGTGTTTATCCCTCACTTAACCCGTCTGTTCTGTTAGCGTAAAGCGAAACATAAGCGCTTCAAACTTGCTTATTTATAGCCATAAATCACAAGCGGTTAAGCATTGTCATGTCTCGCGCTTACTGGACATGGATGCCAAGCCTTGGTCATGTTTCATGTCATAAGCATGTTAACGAACATGACAAAGTTTTCCTAAAGTCTGATGTGTACCTGATTGTGCATTCTCGGTTACTTTTAATTAATATCGGATCATAAATATAAATAATAATAATAATAATAATAATTTTTATTTATATAGTGCCTTTCCAGATGGTATGGAATGGTATGTAATATAAATGGTATATTTATTCATAGACATTTATATTGTAATATGCAAAAAAGTAAGCACAAATGTACTCTATATTTTTACGCTGACATCCACTCCTCTTCATATTTTACTTTCTTGTATTTCCCGTCCCCCCCCCTAATTTAGTCGTGTCCAATTCCTCCCCGTCACTAGGGGGCGCCACAATAAGACTACTACTACCCTCAGCCGGGAGGGCCGAAGACGATCACGTGGTTCCTCCAGCCGGCCTCCTCTTTTCGAACTGCTCTCGCACCGTTGGGGTCGGAGTAACACACTCGGAGGACAGCGCTATCCGCTCCTTCCGCTTGCGTGAGCTCACAGACGCCCCTGATTGGCTGTAGAGCCGTGATTAATGTGGGAGCACTAAGTACCTCTCATCGGCCAATCAGCTCTCTCTAGAGTTCCGGCTGCGGAAGGTTACAGCATCACCCGGGAATCGAACTAGCAATCTCCGGCTGATAGGGCGAGCACTTTACCACTGCGCCACTCGGAGGCCACGTTATTGTATTTTTTTGTGTTTTTGAACTATTCAAACATTTAAAAAAAGTAAAAACCTTTAAGCATAAACCAGTGAGAAACAGGTGCAGATGGTGAAAGATTATCAGACCGGTGATTAGTATACTGGTGATGCTGAACGCTGAGTGGCTGGAAGAGACGAGAGGGGAAATGAGGTCGCTGCTGAGGTTTTAACATTAACAAGTCGTTTTTAAATTATATCTTTAGGCGCTTTGCAGCATGTCAGAGTCAAACATCTGTTCCCATTTCCTTCATTTAATCTACATCATTTAATTACATTTCATTTGATATAAAGAAATATATAAAGGGGTGGCTCAAGACTTCTGCACAGTACTGGATGTTTTGTTGTATTACGAAAAGAAGAAGATCAACAGTCTTAGAATGCATAATGTGACATGCTCACCAGAAGCAGACCAAAGACTGTTGGGGCTAAGGTTCTGGCTCAGTCCAAAAGATTTTATTAAAATCTCGACTAAAAGCCAGCAATAAAAGGACGGATTATAGGATTATGGGATGATGCGAAACTCGGAGGAGAGCTACGTGACCTGGTGTTCGTCATAAGATCTGCATACAGCAAACACATTACCACTGCTGTCTTTTATAGATTTCGGCAAAGGGTTCATCTTGTGCAGTGTGCAGGAAATCAGCCATGGCTCCCTGCTGACATGAACGAAGTTCTGCTACATATGAAAAAAGGAAACAAAAATCCTTTCAAATGAATGCATGTCTATGGGAAAGTGCCACTGGGGAGGTCATTTCTGTAATATACATCACTTACCTGTCTAGGCATGTGTGAAGTACAGTATATATATGGTCTAAAGCTTATTTATACCTTAAGCACATTTTACATAAAGAATCTCGATAAGCAATAGAACCGAGGTCAAGAGTACGTTCATTTCTCAATCTTAATGGACGCAAGACATACCTTGAGAGTATTAATGTACGTGTTACTTTGGCATGGTTTTCCATGAAAGATAAAAACAGGTGGCTGCTGAGGATGGTTTGGTCAATCAGGACAAACAAGATCCTATAGTGCCCCCTAGTGTTCTTGCTTTTTTTTTTTTTTTTATCCTCCACACTCCTTTACAGGAAGAAGTGTGCTTGGTTTGCAGAGACGAGACAATTAGAAGAGCAAAGTGATGCTATTTATTAGAGCTTTATGGTGACAGGAGAGACGGGGTGGTATAATATCGTTGGCGTTTTTTAATTGGAGCTCACACGGTTAACTTGGCACATCGAGGTGACCGGGGGAAAAAAATAAACTATTAAAACCTATTAAAGGAGGCTGGCGAGTGCACCGGCCACATCTTAATCCACGGATTAAAGAAACCTTGCATATCTTTCCATCAGAGTTAGAACTAATTGGTACAGAGCTGAAAAAACAAAGCATCATACCTGACAGTGTGGATGAGGGTTGGAACAGCCCATCATGGCTCCTTTATTCTCGAAGATCTAAACGGCAGAGGGGGAAAAAGAAAGGACGCTGACATTTAATTAAAAAGTAGAGTTGTGTCTGGGTGACATTCTGGATCACACTGCACACAAACTACACAGGAACACACAAATATGTCAGGTCAGACCCCAGTGGCACAGAGCGAACCCTCCTGTCTCCTGTCGTGCAGAGTTTTAAGACTTCCGAGGCTTCCCTCAAGGGAGATATTAAAGGACTTGTTGGATCTGCCTCTTGTCTAGTGCACTTGATAAATATTGACTTGTCTCAAGTTAAAGTCTGTAAATCTAGGCAGCAAAGACAGAGCGCATGCTCTGATGCCTTCAAGCAACGAGGAGATAACCGCCGGCCTTATCTGAAGGCACGCAGGAGCAGAGTACAAACGACAAGAGAGGCGCTCTTGAGAAAGCGGAAGAATGCAACGCAGGTTTCAGAGATCTCATGGACGTTTCGCCAGGTCTCAAACGTCAAGCGAGCCTTAATGACTGCTCTGACATATGAACAGGTTTGACATTTAACAACTTGTCAAGGCTTCAATAATGAGTTGATCCTGACTCCATGCTGCACTGCATTTTAGATTTCTGCACATCCACATATCTTTAGTAAGAGCGTTGCAGCTCAGATTTAAAGAGCGGAAAGGCTGCAGAGCCGAGATTGATGGTTTTGTGATCTCTGCACCACTTTTACAAGGTGCTGTGCTTTTAATTTACCGTTTTATGCCTCCAAAAAAAAAACGACCATACGACCTAACAAGATGGCTTCGAGCAGCACTAATATCAGTCACGGCTCTACCTCATCCAGTCTGCGACTATATGTTTAGTTCCTAGTTTATCCGCACAAGCTAAATCGGCTTAACCCTGGACGTTTTATGAGCTTTGGCAGGCTTCAGGGAGCGTGGCCGTTTTGCCGTGGAGGCTCTAATATGCTGAGGGAGCCCGGAGGAACACGTCGCACCGCTGCGCGTCGATCGGGCCTGAAAAGTCCTCGCTGAGAAGCCAGCTCCCAATTGATCCAATTAGTAAAGATGAGGAAGTCTGCGGGAGGGAGCCGGGGCTAATGGCGTCTCCCGCTCAGCCTGGCTGTTTTAAACACAGATCGTTATGGAAGAAGAAAAGCTACAGAAATGACAAAGATGCACCCCGGAGGGTGACTGACTTTTAGTACAAATGTTAACAGGGTTTTCAGGGTAAGGCTAAAACTCCCAGAGTGTTTAATAATGAGGAAAGCGAACGCTCCGGGAACAAGGAGTTAAAGCTACGCTAGAGAGGGGATTGATTGATTTTTGTTTGTTATGGTCGACATTAAAGAGTCTTCCAAATTAGCTGACCCCTAAAGCCTTTATTCACAAACTAGACTGGCTTTTAGGATAAAGAAATAACAGGAAGGAAGAAATAACAGGAAGGAAGGAAGGAAGGAAGTGGGAGGGGAGGGAAGGAAGGGAAAGAGGAAAGGGAAGGGGAAAAAAGGAGAAAGGAAGGAAGGAAAAAAGTAGGAAGTGAGGGAAGAAGGGAGTGAAGAAGGGAAGGAAGGAAAAAAGGAAGGAAGAAAGGAAGGAATATCTGTAGTAGATCTATTACTAAGCATGAACGTTATTCCCCCTGCACCCTATCCAACACTTTCTTTTCAACAGTTTTTCTTTCAGAAATGAATGTACACAAGTTCATTACCACTTATTACATTTGTTATAAATATCTTCATTCATCTTTTTTTTACTGCTTATCCAGGCACAGGGTCTACAGCAGGGGTGTCAAACTCCGTTCCTGAAGGGCTACAGACCTGCAGGGTTTTGTTCCACCCCTGCTCCAACATATATGCCATGTAGTTTTCAAATAAGCCTTAATGATTTGATTAGGTGGATCAGGTGTTTTTAATTATGGTTGAAGCTAAACTCTGCAGGTCCTCGAGGATTGGAACAAAACCCTGCGAGTCTGCGGCCCTTCAGGAACGGAGTTTGACCCCCCTGGTCTACAGGATAAAGCAGTATAGAAGATGATTGGGTGAAGATATCAGTGACCCCAGATTCCGGTGATATACAAGAAATAAAACACTTTTATTGAAAAATAATCAACATTCAGGTGCTAAAGGTACCACCACTTCACGCTGAACAGCATCTCAACATCCTTCTTTTTTTTATTTCTTCTTCTATAAAGTTCAGTAACATTAACACTTAGGCTTGGATTAGTTCCTTACCTGCACCCATGGATAGGTGGGGCCCAGCTCCTGAATTAGCTCCACCCACTTGTCAATCACCTTGCGGATCTCTTCAGGCTGCATCAATGGGAGGGTGATGTCAGACCATGGATGGAAGCACATGACCTTACTGAGAGAGAGAGAGAGAGAGAGAGAGAGAGAGAGAGAGAGAGAGAGATCAATAATATTTCTTAAAACATCATTTTTATCTTTAACAGAAACCTAGTCGATTAAAGCAAAAAGAAATGGCACCCTATCAAAGACAGTTGTGTTAGTGTGTGTCTATGGTAACCGGACCACTACAGTGTCCAAGCTGCGTTACTGGAAAATTTAGCAGATTCTACATTAATGAGGCAATCTTTCAGTATTAAGTCTTCATGTTCAGCTCATGCGAATGCAAAGGATTATCGCTGATTGGAATTTATACAGAAAATGTTTGCAAATCTGACAGGAAATTTCAGTTCCAAAAGATTGAAAAACAAGGCCCATTGTGGTATACGTCTCATTATTTCGCAGGACATCCAGGCAAGGAGACCAACTGTCCTCCACTGCACAAATTGTGCACGTCTTCTCTGCTCCTTAAACTTTGTATTCAGGACCAAAAGTTGGCAAAACAACATGAGCTTTGTGTGGAAGATACAGGGCAGGCCACAGGAGGTTTTGCTGCACTAGCACACTCAGGCTGAGGCACTAATTGGCTTCCAACACACATCTGATTCGGAGGAGCCTCTGGAGACTGAACGGTTCAAACTGATGTAGAGAGACACACAGCGTGTAATTTCAGCTGACGAGATTAATCAAACAGAAAGCTGGCGAAGTTTTAACTTTGGTTGTGGCTGAATAAAAGGGATATCGGTTTACAAATCAAAACAGTGGACACTGGAGGTTTGGCAGACTCACAGCACCACCTAGAGGCAATAAAAAGCAAACAACATACAGCATAATGGTTTGGTTTAAGTCAAGCCTTGTCCTTATAAGCCTTGTCCAAGCCTTATAACTTAATGCACAGTGAAATTCTTTCTTAGCATCATCCAAGCTTGGTGGGGTGGAGACAGAGAGCAGGGTCACCCATGATACAGCACCCCCGATTAAGGGCCTTGCTCAAGGGCCCAACAGTGGCAGCTTAGTGGAGTTGGACCTTGAAGCACCTTAAACTGTGTTGTTAATGATGCAGGCATTTCTTTAGTGGATGTTAAGGATGTTTATCCAAAATGCTGCTACTTTGACAATACCAACTAGATGTTTTTTTTCCCAAAATCTAAGTGTTTTTTTTTTTTTTACTTAAAACCACTTGTCCATCATATCTGCAGCAAACAACGAGGAGAAATTTCTTCAATATCGTCAAATTTATCTAGGATTTCTGAATATATCAATACAATCATCCAAATACAGGATTATTACACCCATTTCTAAAAAATTTTTATTAAGTATTGTCAAGCTTGACATAATCTTGCTTTATTAGCAAAAATTTGTTCTAGAACAATCCAGAATAATTTCCTTATAGAATAAGGGTGAAAACATCTTAAAACCGGCTAAATAACAGTAATATCACATTATGCTTTCCGGAGATACCAAGAATTTTGTGATGGCATCTTTTTTTTTTCTTTTTTATATAAAATGTAACTACATACTGACAGGAAACAGCTAACTGGTTGTTAGAATTTAACACATTACATTTCTTCTCATCATTGTTTAATAACTAATTTTAAAAAATCATATATAATAAATAAGACACATTTATCTTTGTAGCCATTACATTACATCACTGATCATTGTTTGCAAACCTACATATCGAGATGCCATTATGGCATGTTTGGGAATTATGATAATGTAGGTTTTTGTTACTTATACTCTTTACACACAAATGTCCTCGTATGAAGACATGGCATGATTTCTCCCAAATATATTGTCTATATGTACTTGTATGATCCTCATATGAGAAGTACTGGATTATGTAATAATTACTTCCTTATTTCACTGTTGTACATCATTTTATGTATATTTTTTCCAAAACCTTTTTGTGTTTGAGGACATTATGTTCATAGTCATCAAGTGCTAATAAAAAGAAACAGTAGAGTCTGGGTCTCAGGAGGTTCATACAATTATCAATACACCGATCAATCATAACATTTCAACGCAAAACATTATGTCCAGTCATTTGTAGGTTCCCCTTGTGCCAACAGTGTCACTCTGGCCGATCAGGGTCTCTGGGGTTATGCTGTGGTGACTGGTACTGGAACATAAGCGACAGATCCTTTGGGTGCTGTGGTTTGCAGGGTGGACCCTCTGTGGATCGAACTTGTCCGTCCAGCACATCCCATGGATGCTCGATCGGCTTGATGGCTGAAGAGTTTAGAGGCTGGTTTGGCAGCCTTGGGCTCTTTGCCTGCTGGGGCCCGTAGGCATCACGCTGCGGGGCACTGGGTGTTCTGATATCTTTATTTGGTGGCCAGCATTGGGTGCACCAGTTTACTGGTATATAATGAATAATCAATGATAATGTGTTAAGGTTTTATTTTGTTTTAATTCTATGGCTCATCTGTGTATATTATATTACATGTAACATTTACAGCTTTGCAAAACCTATCCAAAAGTGTGAGTGTGAGTGTGTATGGATATGGATATGTGTAACATATATATGGATTTCTAAACTTGTGAAAAGTCTAGAAAAAAAGCTTTTAGTGTTTTCTAGGACAAAAGTAGTCCAGAAGACATAATATAATACGATACATATAATACAGTATAATCTTTTATAAACCCATACCGAGAGCTGTTTATTCTGTCTCCTTCCTCGAGTAATAAAAGTCAGAATAACACAGTTAAAAAATATAATAAAGTCATTCTTCACCACAAAAGGGAAAGAGAGCAAGCAGGATGCCTCCCAACGGCCAACAAAGCCGGTGGGGGTTTTTTCTCTCTTCAATTTGTCACCCATCTGTACGATACAGTATATGGACACTGCAGGGCACAGGGCATGCTACATAAAGTAAGCCAGTGTGAGTAAACCGGAGTAAGCCAGAACCATATCTTTTGCTGGTGTGCTAACAAACACCACCAGGCACGTTTCACCTCATTAAGGAGGTACACCGCTGCTGTTATAAGTCATGACTCTATAACCTCTCGCTATTGATTTTTTGCCCCACTGCTGCAAATTAGAAAACACAAAATCATTTAGTCTGGCTCTTTCTCTTTTGCTCGCGTCCTCTCCGGACAACATGTGAGGATTTTCGCTTTAAGCCGAGCATTAACAAGCCGAGTGAAAAAAAGTTTATTCACACCAACATGACTAATGAACCGCCTTCTGTACAGTCGTGGCCAAAAGTTTTGAGAATGACACAAATATTAGTTTTCACAAAGTTTGCTGCTAAACTGCTTTTAGATCTTTGTTTCAGTTGTTTCTGTGATGTACTGAAATATAATTACAAGCACTTCATACGTTTCAAAGGCTTTTATCGACAATTACATGACATTTATGCAAAGAGTCAGTATTTGCAGTGTTGGGCTTCTTTTTCAGGACCTCTGCAATTCGACTGGGCTGCTCTCAGGGCCACTTCTGGGCCAAATCCTGACTGATAGCAACCCATTCTTTCATAATCACTTCTTGGAGTTCGTCAGAATTAGTGGATTTTTGTTTGTCCACCCGCCTCTTGAGGATTGACCACAAGTTCTCAATGGGATTAAGATCTGGGGAATTTCCAGGCCATGGACCCAAAATGTAAACGTTTTTGGTCCCCGAGCCACTTGGTTATCACTTTTGCCTTATGGCACGGTGCTCCATCGTGCTGGAAAATGCAATGTTCTTCACCAAACTGTTGTTGGATTGTTGGAAGAAGTTGCTGTTGGAGGGTGTTTTGGTACCATTCTTTATTCATGGCTGTGTTTTTGGGCAAAATTGTGAGTGAGCCCACTCCCTTGGATGAGCAGCAACCCCACACATGAATGGTCTCAGGATGCTTTACTGTTGGCATGACACAGGACTGATGGTAACGTCACCTTTTCTTCTCCGGACAAGCCTTTTTCCAGATGCCCCAAACAATCGGAAAGAGGCTTCATCTGAGAATATGACTTTGCCCCAGTCCTCAGCAGTCCATTCGCCATACTTTTTGCAGAAGATCAATCTGTCCCTGATGTTTTTTTTTTTTTCGAGAGAAGTGGCTTCTTTGCTGTCCTTCCTGACACCAGGACATTTTCCAAAAGTCTCCACCTCACTGTGCGTGCAGATGAGCTCACACCTGCCTGCTGCCATTCCTGAGCAAGTTCTGCACTGGTGGCTCTCCAATCCCGCAGCTGAATCCTCTTTAGGAGACGATCCTGGCGCTTGCTGGACTTTCTTGGATGCCCTGAAGCCTTCTTAACAAGAACTGAACCTCTTTCTTTGAAGTTCACCCTCCTTTTAACATGTCAAGTCTGCCATTCTAACCCAATCAGCCTGACATAATGATCTCCAGCCTTGTGCTCGTCAACATTCTCACCTGAGTTAACAAGACGATTACTGAAATGATCTCAGCAGGTCCTTTAATGACAGCAATGAAATGCAGTGGAAAGTTTTTTTCAGGATTAAGTTAATTTTCATGGCAAAGAAGGACTATGCAATTCATCTGATCACTCTTCATAACATTCTGGAGTATATGCAAACTGCTATTATAAAAACTTAAGCAGCAACTTTTCTAATTTCCAATATTTATGTAATTGTCAAAACTTTTGGCCATGACTGTATGTGGTAAAGAACAGCAAAAATTTCTTTGTCTGATGGCACCGTGGGCATAAAAATCTACCTGATGGAGTGGAAATATCTAGCATATTTCAAGACATTTTTCAAAATGGTTGAGGAATGCCATTTATAGCAGGCTTTGGATAATTAAATATCCTATACCGCTTTATTCTGTATTCAGGGTCACAGCGGGCCTGAAGCCTATCCCAGGAGACTTGGGGCACAAGGCGTACCCCTGGACAGGGTGCCAATCCATCGCAAAGCAATTGAATAATATCAAGTTTTAATCTGTTTATTGGCATGAGCCCAGCTTGCAAGTCTTTACCAGAATTACCATCACTGCTAGGGAAAATTAATCAATACTTTCTGACCAATCAGAAATTTTATATATATAACTTTTTCAATATAATTAGTGTTTGTATGTAAAATTAGATGAAGCTTTCTCACCAAACACCTCTTGCAGGTTTGGTCTGGAACAAAGGATGATGGTCTGACCCTGTTTAACACACACACACACACACACACAAATGAAACTTATTTATGAATGATGTAAAGTATATGACACCGTATGAAAGTTGAAACAGTAGCTATTGTTTCCATAATAACAACTTTGCAAAGGGACTCATCATTGTTAACGCTCCACATAAACTGATGATGAACACTAGATGTTCCTGCGAATTTCTTCGTGTGGAATTTAATTCTCTGTGTGTTTTAAATCAGCACCATCTGTTGAATTTTGGAATGTACTAAAATCTTTATGTGTTACCGTTAAGTGGGCGGAACTGGTGTGAGATCGCGTTTATTACATAGATTACAACTGCAAACTCATAAGCGTGTATTAAAAAATGTACAGCGACATATGTTAAATTTTAAGATTAAATTAAAAATAATACTATATCTATGTTATTTTCAAAAACATAAAAGATTTATAGATTGTACCATCTTTAATTAACTGAAATAACAATATTACATCATTATTGTCATCCAGCCCTAATTACGTATTGATTCTCTGTCATGTCCTACAGCTTGCTCGTCATAACCCTGATCACGTAACTAACACAGAAAACACTTTACCAGGATCTGGTGCGTCCGGCTGCAGCGCTGGGAAATCATTATCAAACAGGAACGTGCTGTCATAATCGGGATTCACCTGAATCAAAGGATATTAAAAATATAAAAAAGTGAAAAATATATAGCAGTAAATATTAATATAGATTTTGTTTGAATTTCAAAAGTTACAGTAGTGAGTTACATGTGATCACTCACTTACCGTCTATACCGTTTTATCCTGTATACAGGGTCGCGGGGTCCTGGAGCCTATCCACTTACAGGACATTACATTTACGGCATTTGGCAGACGCCCTTATCCAGAGCAACTTAGATTTATGTCATTACACATACTGTATGAGTGGTTGAGGGTTAAGGGTTTTGCCCAAGGGCCCAAAAGTGAGAACTTGGTGATGCTGAGGTTTTGAACCTCCTAATCAGTAGTCCAACTCCTTAACCGCGGAGCTACCAATGCCGAAGAGACTTCGAGAATGAGGACAATTTGGGAACACCAATTAACCCAATCTGGAGAACATACAAACTCCATGTACACAGACCCGAGGCGGGAATCAAGCCCAATCAAAATGCTATCCGCTAAGCCACTGTGCCGCCCATGTGATCACCAAAAGTAAGTATATTGCATGTAAGATGAGAGAAGAGTCAAACAAAAACATCTAGACCATTTAAAAAAAACGATTCACAGGAGGGAGTAAAGAAAGGAAAAGAGAGATCATTATTTCCTTGCTTAGAGGACATTTTTATAATGAATGCAAAAACATCAGTTTCCTCAGCAAGCTGGAGTTTCTTTTCTTACTTTTTTTAACGCTCCAATAAAAGTACTCACAACGCTTATGGCTAAACTTTCTTAAAAAGACTCCAAAAACTGCTCAAGTAGCAGAAGTTTTCACAAAGCGTCAGAGACGCAGCAGGCAATGGAGAGGAAAAGCTCAATATGGATATAATAACCTGCATTTCTAACACTTTGAAATAAAAAGCACTTTAAATGTGCGTGCTGTACGTAAAGCGAAAATAGCTGAAGCACTTTACTTACATCTGTAATGCTTTTCGTTCAAGAAAGTTTCGTATGCACGGCTCTGTAACCTTCTAAACACAAACTGCATCTAATCCGAGGTGTATTCCTGCCTCACGCCCAGTGTTAAATTACCAGGATTGTTCCTGGATTTAGTGGGACCCTGACCGGGATAGAATTCTCAATAAAAAAATTGAGTCTATAGTGTTCATGAATGTGACATTTTTTAAAACCTTATTTTAAAACATAATTAACAGTTTCAGTCAAGTCTGTATTTACACATCACTAGCAAACCTAATCAGTTTCGTTGTGCAGAATGTATTAATTACAGTGGCTGAGAATTACAAAACAAAATAGCACTCTCTGGCGTGTGTGCGTGTGTGTGTGTGTTTGCGTGTTTCATCTGCTGTAAGTAGTCAAGAAAGTTAGCAAGAACATTGTAAGAATATTTCACAATACAATGTAATTAGCAGAGAAACCTGAGATTTGCTGACCCCTTGTGGTCTGTGGTATAATTGCAGGAGTAAGTGTGATTGCTTTTTTAATCATCAGAATTTTATTACGCAGAAGTAGTACTTAATGGAAGTATAATGGCACTATAGGGCGGCTGCTGCTCAACACCTCAAAACAAAGTTTTCGCAGAGTGCATCATCATGCCAGATCACGACGCCCTTGGATATCAGTCCCCTTGCATTAAGTTTAGGCTTCAGCTCTTCAATAAGCATCTCACTGTAATGAGTACTGTTGATTGTTGAACCTTTTTCCTGATAAATGTTCCAGTACTGGCTCTTGAAAATCTCAGAAAACTGTAATTAATTTTCCAGCTGACGGTTGATTTTTGACTCTTGTTTGGTAATGTCTCTGTTCCAAACACTGCCGTTTACTCTCAGGTTCATGGTGATGAATCCATGTCTTGTGACCAGTAATGATTCTCTTTAAGAAACTTTCACCTTTCTTAGAGTATCTGTCCTTTTTTTTTTCTTTGCCGATATCCACACACTTTCCTCATACTGCGCACAAAGTCTTCAATAAATAACGGCACTAGGTACACCCATAGACCACAAAAAAAAAAAAAACTAAATCAAATCACAAAGTGGGGCATCAATTTTTGCTCGCACCACAGTTACAAATAAACTGATGTAACATGTTCATACACTACACAGCAGTGACTGGGGAGACAGTAGCCTTGAACGGAAAGCGCTAATAAGACACCAATAGAACTTATAACCATATAAGAATATAACCACAATGTTTTGGACTTTTGTTTGTTTCAATGGTTTAGTTTCAATGGACTATTTTGTGTAGATTCAGGAGGTATACTCCTAATGAAATCTATTTCAGGTCCAAGTTGTAATGAATTGGTGGAAAGTTCAAGAAGAGTGTAAATACATATGCACGGCATAAGTAGAGAATGAAAGCTAAAATAAAACCTAAATAAACAAAAAATGAGCTAAAATAATTAAATAAATTTCTGCTGTTTAAAAGCACATGACAGATGAGGACTGTATAATGCATCACTTTTTTCATATGCCAGAATGGTTTATGATGTTCTCACCTCCCCATTGGCTCTGGTGCTCCCGGGACAGAGGGGATTGGTGGGGTCATGACGAGGGACGCTATCCTCCTGCACCTTCTCAACCTGGCCTTTCCAAGGCCGTTTCATCCGATGGGCTGAAACCAAGACCCAGGAATCTCGAAGTGGGTTGTACCTCATGTGCTGGTGTTCTAAGACAAGAAGTCATAAAAGAGTGTGTAATGGAAATAGAGTCACAACCAGTGATGGCTGTTCATGAGGTCATGTGCATAATAAGTATAACATTGGGCAAAATGATTAAACATACAGTACATACACCCGCGTAAATTATTTCAATGATTACAGCTAACAGGTTATGAAATAAAAAAAAATCCAGTACTGTATCTTAAAATACTACAGTAGAATATTTCCTATTATCAATCAAAAAAGGCTTTACAATACAGAAATTCTGAAAAATTATGTTGATGTATGCACTCAGTACTTGGTTGGGGGACCTTTGGCATGAATTACTGCATCAATGGAGGTGATCAGCCTGTAGCACTGCTGAGGCATTATTAAAAACCAGGTTGCTTTGATAACAGCTCTCGGCTCATCTATATTGTTGGGTCGAATGTTTCTTATCTTATTTTTTATATTCTCATTTTTCAAGATGCACAGTACTTTCAAAAGTGTTTGGGGGTAAAAAATTAAATTAAAAAACTTTATATGTGGCAGCCCCTTATGTTTTTATTATTATTATTATTATTATTATTATGTCATTATACATCTTAGCAGTTCAGGGTTAACAGCGTTGCTCAGTTGCCTTTGGTAGCGGCTTGGTGGTGCTGGGGATTAAACCTGTGCCCTTCTGACCTACTATAGTCCAACATCTTAAGCATTAGGCTACCACTGCATCCATATCACCTCAAATGGAGATCAAATTTCACTCTGAATAATAACAGGACAGGACTCTCACTGTCTGACTCAACCTGCAGTTTGGGCTAGAAAGAAAATCAGCCTGAGCCTCACTTCTCAATTCTTCATACCACTCAGTGTGATTTTCTTGTAACCACTTATGTCGATGTTGTGCCGTGGATGACCCGTCCAACATGTTGAGGATCATTACCGATGACGAAACTTGGGTGTATGGGTATGACCCTGAGACGAAGCAACAGGAAGAGCCCATCATCTCCACAACCAGAAAAGGCGAGGAAGGTCAGCAGATTGACCAAGTGTATGCTCAATTTGACTTTTTCGACATTCGCAGCATTGTCCGTTGAGAATTCATCCCCAAGGGCCACACCGTCAATAGCGAATTCTACTCCCTGGTTTTAAAGCATCTGAGGGAGGATGTACAATGAAGGCGATCGAATCTAAGCCCCGCCAATCTTAAAACTTTTTGATACCACCTCGTAACAGGACAAGACATGACTATCTGACTCAATCTGTAGTATGGGCTAGAACGAAATCAGTCTAAGCCTTACTTTTCAATTCTTGATTCCACTTTGTGTGTTTTTCTTGTGACCATTGGTGTCGCTGTTGTGCCTAATAAAAGACAAAAATCCTAAACAATACACATTTTAAGATGTGTTCGGCTTAGTTCATTTATTTATTTATTTCAAGGAATCACAATAAAGATTAGCAGTTAAATGTTTAAACGAACATTGAAATATTCATCTAGTAACTACAAAGAAATGGTAAATTTGGTGAATTTCAGGTTATGCACTCCACGGTTTTCGGTGAAAAAGTGGTTAATTTACACTGTTATGGGAGGGGGAAATGGGCAATTTGGATTACTAATAGAAAAACAGCAAGAGTATCATCAATTACGTTGTATATTTAGTCCAAATCTGGAAAACGTTAGTCAGCTGACTTGTCACGAGATGATCCGATATGTGTTCGTGTGTGTGCGCGGCTTTGCTCAAATAACCATTTTTGTGTGCTGTTTAAAAGAATGACAGTTAAATGCAGAATAACGATTCTCTATTCAAACTCCATAAGTGTGAACACAACAAGGAGGAAAAAAACAAACAAGGGTCTTGCATGGGAACATAACTTATATCAGTTACCTCTGGGATCAAACTGCATTTTGCTTGCAGGCTCCGTGATCTCCATGGCAACCTAAAGAGTATAAGAGACGCTGAAACACAGTGTCATTAGCTAGCTGACATTAACACCAACGTTAAACCTCAGCAGGTAGGAGGGAAGTTGCTTTTCTTTCAAAAACGAGTGAGCGCTTTTCCGTTCATTTTGCGCAACACTGTGGATAACTACTACGACATTTTCCTTAAGTAATACAATATTAAATAATGCAAAATAAAGATTTTGTATAAAAAAGACAGTCATGTTATGGAACTCCTACTTTTTAAACTTTTATCGGCACGGAATAAATGAATACAAAGTTGTCCTGGAATGCGCAAGTCAAGCGCCGTGCAGTTGTTCAGAAATGCACCGGGACAACTCGCTTCCGAGTTCAGGTCTTTCATTTCATTGGATGAGAGTTATTTAGGGCGACGTCTGATTGGTCGAAATCGATGAGCTCATCACGTCATGGCAACCGAGTGCACTGGTTTGCCATGCATGCTAGCCTGTTAGCTAGCTCAGTTGTCTGAAAGAGTTTGAATGAAGCAAGTGTGTCAGGTGGTGATTTTTTTTTTTAGCTGGTAATTTTTGATCTTTTTTTGTAGGTTTTGTGTGTGCATGTGTTGAGGTGCAGGGAATCTGTTCCGACATAATGTTTATAACGAGAACGTTTCTGAAATTCGTGGTGTTTTTGGGAGTGTTAGTGTTAGTCCTACTGTATGTACAGTACTGGTTAGCCAGTAAACAGTATGTGTTTACGAAAGAGGACGTCTCCAAACTGGCCAAACAGTACGCAGGTGAGTTGAGATGGAAATGTCTGGGGTATAAAAAGTAAGTTGCAAGGCTGTGTTGTGATCCTGAAGCCTAGCTATGAGCCATGTGTTTCTATACTCAGATTGGAACTCAGTGTCTGAGCTCAGATATGGCTACTTGATCTCCAGCCTCAGTCAAAAGGTCATTTGACAAGCTGGCTGCTCTGATCACTACTCACAGCATATGACAGATAGGATATACAGTGCGTATAAAAAGTCTACTACACTAGTCTACTGTTAGAATGGCAGGTTTTTGTGATGTAAAAAAAAAATAGACCAAGATAAGTAATTGACATAACCCGGCAAGTTTACGGTGATGCTGCAATGAGTCGTTTGAGGTGTTTTTTGGTTTCAAGAGAGGAAGAACACCACTGGAAGATGACAAGAGACCAGGAAGACCTTTAATGAACTCAAACCCTTTAAATGTCGGCAATTTGTGCATGGTGATCGTCGGAGAATGGTGTGTCATACGGAACAAGGCGATCCTCGTGTGATTTGAACATGTGCGGTGTTGCTGCCAAGTTCATCCCCAGGAGCAGAAGGAGCATTGCGTCAATGTCTGCCAAGAAGCATTCCGTTGACGAAACTTGGGTTTTGACCAGAAAAGGCAAAGGTTCGCAGGTCCGCAGCTCGACCAAGAGCTCATTGTCATTTTCAACATTTGTGCCATTGTCCATCAATAGTTTGTCCCCAGGGGCCAGACCATCCTTGGGACATATGGTGAAAGCGACCAGAACTGTGCCGCACAAATGTCTAAACTTTCTGATACCACCTCGTAATATCAGATTGTATCCTGAGATGTGGTCCATTAAGTCCAGAGATTGATATAATTCTTCTATGCAATTGATTCATTCATTCACTCAGCTCCATTACCTGCTTTATCCTGAAAAGTGGAAGTAGTGGGATTCAGATTCAGTCCACTGGCCATGAAGCGGGAATCCACCTCAAATGGGACAAATGTAGTTCAGTGGTTAAGGTGTTAGAGTTACCACTGTTGGGGCCCATAACCCTCAACTGCACAGATGTTAAAAAATATATACAAGTCTCTCTGGTTAAGGAGATCTGCTAAATGCCTTAAATATAATGGGATGCTGGTTCATCGGCAGACATTAATACGTAAATGCACAGTTCAACATAGTCAGTCGGCACCTGATGTTTTTGGGATGTGGGAGGAAGCCCCAGTTCCTCAGTCAGTCTTTCTGTGTGGCCAGGTTAGACTCGTATTGAATATGAAAAACATTCCCAGAATGTTAACCCCAGATCTGCCCAAGTTCTATCGCTATATACTGTACGTTTGTGTATATATGTGTGTAGGTCAGGATCCTGAACAAGCCTTCTCTAAAGTCGTGGTGGAGTTGCGGAAACGTTACCCGGGCCACATCCTGCCTGACGAGGACCTGCAGTGGGTGTTTGTAAATGCCGGGGGTTGGATGGGCTCCATGTGTTTGCTTCACGCGTCCCTCACCGAGTATGTGCTGCTCTTCGGGACCGCCGTGGACACAAGCGGACACTCGGGTGAGTACGTGTAAACGCATAGACCGAGACAGGGTCGCTCATTTGTGCCTGAGAGCAGCGTGGTCGTTCTTAAACTCAGTGTTATTTCACGTCCATTTCTTCAATACGAAGAAAATTGCTTCTTATGTTGTATGCAACGGGTTATCTCATTGGTTGCCTTTCGAATTGTTCGGGTTGTTTTTAAAGGCATTGCCAAAGCATCAAATCCACACTGTTCAACACTTTCTCCATACTAGCGCAAAACCTTTGCTGAGGCTTATAGGATCCGCTGATCTGCTCTAAAAAAGGTGTCTTTTTTTTTTTTTCTTTAGGGCGATATTGGGCTGAGATATCGGACACCATCATTTCCGGGACTTTCCGGCAATGGAAAGAAGGAACGACTAAAAGTGAAACTTACTACCCAGGTATGAGAAATTTGAAATATTTAAAAGTATGCATTTGACAACACCTTTTAAAGGAAAACTCCAGTATTTTTAACCTAATCTTAATTAAGCACAACTGAAACAAAGTGGCATTTTTTTCCTATACAAAGAAAATAATGTAAAAGCATTTAAAAATACATTTATTAATTTCATTAATTATGTACGTATATGCCAATTTTTGTCTAACATACATCACAGAGAAGTAAACAGAAAAACTCTGGATTATCCTCTTACCTTGTGTTAAATAAATTTCCTCTCAAAATGCAAACACAATCTTAACCAGCTTGTTGTGCGATCGCTTTTTGCCTTTGTCAGGGGACACGATCGTGCACTCGGTGGGCGAGGCGACCTCGGTGCAGTGGACTTCGGGGACCTGGATGGTGGAATACGGCAGAGGATTCATTCCATCCACGCTGGGTTTTGCACTAGCAGACACGATCTTCAGCACACAGGACTTTGTAACGCTCTTCTACACCTTTCGTGTGTACATGAAGTGTCTGCTCCTGGAGGCCAACACTTTCCTGACTGAAGCTGGCGTCTTCTGAAGCCTGGAGTGATCTGCAGGTCGCGTTGTACTACTGTACTTCAGTGGTATCCTGTAACAGACTGAGCTTATGGATTGGACTTTCAGGCAAATACTAACAAGCTGCAGAGAAAGGAGAGATGCTTCTTATAACATAAGTGACATCTACAGTAGAGTAATTAATTATCCTATTGTGGGGAGAAAAAAGTCTTAATTGTTGGTCTTTGTACGTTAAAAAACATGAAATATACAGTTCATTACTTGCAATACCTCAATGAGCACTTTAGACTGTGAAGATCGTAGGTGTTGCTGTCACCAGAATGGTGTGTTAATTGTTTACTGCAAATCATTTCTGTCCAGCTTTTCTCCACAATAAAACTTTGTACCATTCTGTGCTGTTACGTATATGTTCCAAATTGTCTCACAAGTAACTATATGACTGTCTGAACTGTCTTAATCTGCTATTCTCTCAGGGAACCAGTGAATCCAATTAAAGTTCTGCAGGGTAACGTCTGTCCTCTATTAGCACTGTAGAGCACCAAACACTCACTCAATCACTCATCATTAGGACCACTTTATCCTGTATTCAGAGTCGCGGGGGGCCTGAAGCCTATCCCAAGATACTTCGGGCACAAGGTGGAGTACACCCTGGGTGCCAATCCATCACAGGGCACTGTGGGAGGAAACCCACCAAGCATGGGGAGAACATGCAAACTCCATACACACAGAGGTGGGGATCGATCACGGACCCTAAATGTGCAAGGCGACAATGCTTACCGTTAAGCCCCCTGAGGTCTAAACAGATCCTCAAAAATTATCATATCTCTTAAAAACAGGTACTATATCTCACAGTAAGATATAGATATACACAGTACCAGTCAAAGGTTTGGACTCAAGTTTGGGTTTATTTTTTACATTCTAGAACAATAATGGATTTTATATAACCACTCACCTAAAGGATTATTAGGAACACCATACTAATACTAATGTACTCATCAGAGGATGGGTACATGGTGGTCATAAAGGGATTGACATGGTCAGAAACAATGCTCAGGTAGGCCGTGGCATTTAAACGATGCACAATTGGCACTAGGGGGCCTAAAGTGTGCCAAGAAAAGATCCCTCACAGCATTACACCACCACCACCAGCCTGCACAGTGGTACCAAGGCATGATGGATCCATGTTCGCATTCTGTTTACGCCAAATTCTGACTCTCAGACCAGGCAACATTTTTCTTCAACTGTCCAATTTTGGTGAGCTTGTGCAAATTTTAGCCTCTTCTTCCTATTTGTAGTGGAGATGAGTGGTGCCCGCTGGGGTCTTCTGCTGTTGTAGCCTATTCGCCTCAAGGTTGTGCATGTTGTGGCTTCACAAATGCTTTGCTGCAAACCTCGGTTGTAACGAGTGGTTATTTCAGTCAAAGTTGCTCTTCTATCAGCTTGAATCAGTTGGCCCATACTCCTCTGACCTCTAGCATCAACGAGGCATTTTCGCCCACAGGACTGCCGCATACTGGATGTTTTTCCCTTTTCACACCATTCTTTGTAAACCCTAGAAATGGTTGTGCGTGAAAATCCCAGTAACTAAGCAGATTGTGAAATACTCAGACCGGGCCGTCTGGCACCAACAATAATGCCACGCTCAAAATTGCTTAAATCACCTTTCTTTCAGTTTGGAGTTCAGGAGATTGTCTTGACCAGGACCACATCCCTAAATGCATTGAAGCAACTGCCATGTGATTGGTTGATTAGATAATTGCATTAATGAGAAATTGAACAGGTGTCAATATATATAATATAAGTAACAGCAACCGGAGCCAGTTGTCCTGAAATAGTTCTTGGAAGAAAAGTATTGTCCCGTGCATTTGCAAAACCCATCAAGCACCATGATGAAATTTCCTCTCATGAAGACCATCCCAGGAGAACAAGACCAAAACTTGCCTCTGTTGCAGAGGAGAAGTTCGTTTAGTGTTACCAGCCTCAGAAATCACCACAGATTAGAGCCTTTGTGAAGGATCTATAGAGCCTAAGTAGAAGTCACATCTCAATGTTAACTGTTCAAAGGAGATTATTGCATATTTTGGACACCTTCAGCTCTGGTTTACAGTGTAGACAGCAAGAATAATCAGGAAAAACCAGGGAGTTAGAAGGTGGGTCCAAACATTTGTGGTTAAAGTGTTGAACAGCTGATCGGAAGGTCCTAGTTTCAATCACACTCCCACATACATACGTATGTAGTAAGCGTGTCTTGTAGGGAAAGTGTAAAATATACTGTAGACCCTTTGTAACTTCACAGCCGAGGGGGGTACAAACTTATGCACAGAGTAAACGTGACGTCACTGAGGCTGCGCGTGCGACTGGCTGCTGAGTGAGTGTATATGCAGCAGGACTCACAATGGAGTTATCATATCAGGCCATTAAAACTGCAAACCAGGCCAGAGAAGCAGTAAGTGAGCAGCAATCATTCATTTATACCGTAACATTTTTGTTGTTGTTGTTGTTGTTTTGTTTTTAGCCTAGACAGGTTATTAGCTCACAGCTATACAGCTATCTACCTAATTAGCTTAACTTCAGCAGTCACACTGTTGCGCTTTGCTGTCTCGTTAATGGTCTATTAGTAATTTAAATAAAATGCTAATTTATTTTTTTTTATATAATTCGTTAAATAATTCGTATTGTGTGGAAAAATTTGTATCATATTTTAAGCTAATTTACAATAGACAAACGGTCTGCTGAGTCTTTTGTTGCCACGACAACGTGTCACGTGATGGCCTCTAATTCAGAATACTGTGTATTTGGCGCCATCTTCTGGCTCTGTGTGGTTTCTGCTGTTTAAAAATTGGTTTGTTTGTTTGTTTTGTTTTTTTCAGGACGAATTAAGAACAGAGACCAGAAAAAGAAATTTGCTTGTATTAATTTATCATCATTTAATAGAGGAAGGGTGAGATTTGTATTTTCTGTAATGATCTGGAAATTACCCCCATGCCATGTATCCACGTGATATTATAACTGGGTTAATCCATCTAGGATTATTCTCTAAGATTTAGGAAGGGGAAAAAAATTGTTCTCTTCATCTCGACAGGTATGTGGACGCTGCTAGTGCACTGGAACAAGAGACCCATTTTGGGCTGCGTAAGTTTGAAGTGTGTGACAATGTTGACTTGGACACGGTTCTCATGGAGTACGAAAGCTTTCATTTCATTAAGTTTCAGAAATATCCCAAGTTATCAAAGAAACTACCGGAACAAGGTAGGTTTTAGTCTGCCATTCTAAAAACTTTGTGTCAATGACAAACGCTGGAAACACTCATCTGTCTGTGTGTATGAATGAATCCAGGACTATTGGCACACATCATGAAAAAAAACAAACACATACAGCAAATCATATTTTAAGCTTGAACAGAGGGTGAAGCAGTACATTTTTATGTGAATATGTTTCTTTTAACATAACAACATGTCTTTTATGCACTGCCACAATTAATATTTGGTGAAGCCTTACCTGGAAAGAAAAACAGTGCTCAGACTGTACACTCTTGCACACTAATGTAATGTGCTATTGTAAAGTTAGTAGTACTATTTTTGTGCCATTTGAATTTATTAAAGATTTGTCTTTGGATAAATCTAAACTTCCTGGCAGAGGAAATCTGTCTTTGGACTGTCCTGCTATTAATTCACAGAATTAATCAATCAATCAATCAATCAATCAATTAATTAGTTAGTTAGTTAGTTAGTTAGTTAGTTAGTTAGTTAGTTAACAGACATGCTGATGGTGTGTAGGAACAAAATATGTTTGATTTTATTTGACCACTATTTTACATTATTCATTCCAAGGAATCACTAAGTTAACCTCTCCAAACAGCTTTTTGTAACAAAAGTGGCATTAAATATTTTGTTTTGAAACCAGTCCAAATTCAATTTAGTTCGTTATTTTGTTTGCAGAGCACTTTTAACACTGTTGCAAAGCAGCTTTACAGCATTAGAAATTGTGGATATAAATAAATAAATAAAATCCCTAATGAGCAATCCAGAGGCAATGGTGGCAAAGAAAAAATATTTTACTTAAGGGCCAATAATTAAAAATATTTTTGAGAATACATTAAAACTTTAGATACTATTAAAACAAAAAAAGAAAGAATTGTAAACAATTCCTATAAGATTCACCCTTAAAATTGCTGCATAAATATATTATTATTATTATTATTATTATTATTATTATGAAGGAGTTAATATACACTGTATATTTAAATATGCACAAATCCTGGTAATGCTTGCCTCTGTTTGGTAGCGTGCCTTAATGCTACCACTTTTCCACCCTAGCTGAGAACAGACGTGTTAGAAGCTCCACTAAGAAGAGGTCAGTGTATTATGTGTATTAGTGTGTTCTTTTCAAAGAAGTTATCATGCACTCAACATCCAACATTTCTTTCTTTTTTTTCCTGTTGTTATATTTAGAATCTCAAGTGTAAAACAAACACTGCCCAGAATTCCATGTGTTCAGCGTCCGCCATCCCGGAACGGGATTAAAAAGCAAGAGTCTAAGGCAGTAGGGAAGGACATGGTGAAGTCTGGCACTGTGAGTTTATACAGTACTTTATCCAGTGACTGTGTGTGCAAATTACTTTGTTGCCAAATCTCCCTGAGACTGCTTTTTCTCAATGGTTGGGCACAGACATTTTAGCTGTCTGATTATGTTTCAGGAGAACGGAGGATCATATCTCCCAGAGAGTAATGACTTCGGCCTGAATGTGTCGCCTGTCGTTAGGAACGGAGTTGGCGACGGGATGCAGGTGAAGAAGGTAGCCTCTGTCTTGCTTTTCAGTTTTGCTTTTAACAAATGAAAGGGCAGTAGTTTACACATAAGGAACTTCATCATGGTATGAGTACCATGACAAATGGGAATAAATACAAAGGTCAGCATTGGCCTCCATGGTACGTAGATGGATGGATGGATGGATGGGTACCATGGTAGTCCAATGGTACCTGTACCAGGGTATACAGTATACAGGATAAAGGTACTTATTTACAGATATAGTACATGTACAGACCACACTATCATGGTACATACTTGGGTATAGTGATACATGGTACTAAAGTATGGTACTATGAAACTCATAATAGCATACTGCCAAAAATATGTTATACATGCCTAGGCACCATAGTAGTAATGCTTATATAGTAACCTCTACACCTGTTATGGTACTTTCAAAAGCTTAATGCATAGTACTTTGGTGTATACAATGGTACCACCCAGTTCAGTTCAGTGTTTATCCAATATGGTACTGTACCATACCAGTAGTCTGTACTAACATATCAAATACAATATGTACAAACCTGCAATACCCTATAAGATATTTGCTGATATTTGGTAGCCACTGTGGTACCCAAAGTGCCACATTACCTTTCCTAATACTCTAGATAGTCCTATAGTGCATACCATAGTACTGGTAATGTCTGAATTACTACAGTAATCTTCTGGTATTACACTAGAGTACATAACATAGTTAAAATTCTTAAGGGAAGCTTGTAGTGTTTAATCATAAGTGTACCATTAATTTTTTTATTATTTTTTTAATAATAATGTTTTACTCTGGTCTGTCTGTTTTGTCGTCTTGCATAACTCGCACAAGTCAGAAGCTGTACACAGCAGCTGTTTGACTGACACAGAAATGACCAAACTGTTTCTCCAGCATATCAGCACACATACAGTACAAGGGCATCCTGTTTACTTGCTGCTGGCCTTTAAAAAAAAAAGAAAAGAAAAAACTGCCCTGGCTTGTGTGAACTTTATATGAAGTGAAGACATCCTGGTTTTGTTAGCGTGGTCCTCCATTTAGCGCACAACCTTCAAGATGCTGAGGCTTGCAGCCAGAAAAGTGTGCTGCAACACATGAATCTGTATGAAAATTCCACATAAAGATGTTATTTTGTTCGAAATGACAATGATACTCCCAAAAGCTACGTCATAAACAGATTCAATTTGCACTCTTCGTAGGTTCAACTGGTGGACTACAGGGGTCTCATTCAGGATGCTATCAATGAACCAAGCAGCTTGTCCTGCAATCCTGATCCTTCAGTAAGTTCACAGCCATCTAACCATCATATTTAAGCAGGAGCCATTTTCGTTAAGTGCTGCGTTCGTGTTGTGTTCATCTAATCCACGAATTATTACTTCTAATTACCGCGGCATTTTGCTACACTCAGGATCGGCTGCTCAAACCCATCAGCGCCTTCTGTGGGATGAACAGTGAGATGAGAGAGCTAGCAGCCGTAATTAGCAAAGTAAGTAGAGTTTACACAAAGCATACGATTCTTCTGAGATTGAAGTCTTATATTAAAGAAGGAAATGAACAACCATTTGGCACACAATATTTAACACAGACGTGACTTGGTTCTAATTCACAATAACATTTTATCCATGTACAAATTGTGTTTATTTTGTTTTGTTTTAAAAGTTAGTTTATGACTCTCCGAACTCTTAAATGCATTAGAAACGATCCGTTCTCATAGGTAACACATTATCAGTGGTGACGTAAACAGCATCTTATAATGGATTAATGACATTTCCTAATTTAGAGAAACACATTTGAAGTATAGACCTTGCTTTACCACAATTAATCGGCTTATTCAAGGTATATCAGTAAACTTTATCTTAATTCTTCAGTATTTTCAAGTACTGGGAGTTCTGGAGCTAAGCAGTGTCTAAAATGTATCATTTCTGTGTTGGAGCACTCTAGAAATATTCGACATGATGATAAAGCTTAAATAAAACTAGTGTGGCGTGAGATATAAAATGGTAAAAAGCCAACAGTTCATCTCTTGAAATAAACTCCCAAATGAATATTTGTACGTACTGTGAAGTAAAATTCCAATTTTTTATTTTTATTTTGACCTTACATCATATTATAAATGCTCGTGTAAAAAATACTTTTAAAGTTAAACATGTTTCGTATCAGATTAAAGCCATGATTATTTTACACGTGTATCTCATTGTGTATGCCGGTGAGAAGATGCCACACACACACACACACACACACACACACACACACACACAGGAACAGATATTAATGAATTGCTCTGTTTCATCTTTCCCCTGTCTTCCCCTAAAGGATATCTATTTACACAACCCCAACGTGCACTGGGACGACATTATAGGCCTGGAGGCTGCCAAGCGATTAGTCAAAGAGGCTGTCGTCTACCCCATTAAGGTGCACAGCTGCTAAACACTGGTATTTCTCAAACTGCCACCACGCTTCGATTCTAAATATCTCACTAAAGGCTAAAAGGCAAGCGAAGCGGGGCGGTTATAGCTTTCGATGGCATTAAATCTATACTTGAATACCACCCAACCTTTCCTCACGTCATTTCGCACTCATGTTCTTTTTGTACGCCGATGAAAAATCTGTGGCGGTGTCATGAAACGAAGCGTGCATGAAGAATATCTGTGTCTGTCGTATTAATAAAAATAAGCGTAGCATGTTTATGAAAGAATAGTGATGTCGCAAGTAGCTGTTAAATTTATACTTATATACTGAAGATATTCCCTTATTGTAATCATGTTACTTTGTTTTTATTATGATTGTATGATCATGCTAATGGCTAATAACAGAACGTCATTCTAAAGCAGCTCAGTGTGTGTCTGTGTCAATACTAAAAACCTCCCCCGAGTCTTAGTTGTTAGTAGAACAGTAAATAACAGTAATACGGCATGACCCATTGGGAGGCTGTTAAGACAATCAATGACATGCGAGAGTTTTTATGTCATCTTGTAATGATGAGAGAAATGAGTGTGTAATGTTATTTATACCGTGGTGTGCAGGAGTTCTTTAACCTGAGTTTAAGTCTAAATATATATATATATCTCTTCTCGTTCTCTGCAGTACCCTCAACTGTTCACAGGAATTCTCTCGCCATGGAAAGGTTTGCTGCTTTACGGGCCTCCAGGTCGGTGTCTGGGTTGGAGAAAGGCAACTGCGTCATGTGATGTCCGTATTTCTCTTTCTAATATTATTATTTCTCTTAAAACGTCTAGGTACAGGAAAGACTATGCTGGCCAAAGCGGTAGCTACAGAATGCAAAACAACATTCTTTAACATCTCTGCCTCCAGCATCGTAAGCAAATGGAGAGGAGATTCTGAGAAGCTGGTCCGGGTCAGTGTCATCCGTATTTCAGTGTATAAATTGCACTTTTGTCTGTGTTTCACACAGATACTTTTTTGACTTGAAATCTCAGCAAGAGTGCTGTTTTTATAAAACAGAGTATAGATGTGTATGTTTTTTTTTTTTTTTTTTCTGCTTGCAGGTTTTGTTTGAGTTGGCGAGATATCATGCCCCATCGACTGTTTTTCTGGACGAGCTGGAGTCAGTGATGGGTCAGAGAGGGGTTGGTCCAGGGTAGGGTTTTTGTTTTCCTCCAATGCAGAAATGCAGTCTATTGTGCTGTAGTGCAACGATGCCCTTCCTAATCATTGAGTTCAGGTAAAATCATGCACACAGGCATGCCATCTCCGTAGACAAACATGGGCAGGAGAATGGGGTCATGCTGAAAAGCTTTACACATACAACAGTATCAGTGGTCACCTTTGTCCGTACTCTGTTAGATCTAGGGCATGATTTTGTTTTAGACTTTGTGCCCCTTAGTTGCTGCAAATGCAAATGGGATGAACTGGAACGCCAACTGCGATCCAAGCCTTCTTGTCCAAAATCAGCATCAATGCCTTCCCTCACTAATGTTCTTGTGGCTGACTGAGCACAGATTCCCGTAGACACCATCAGGAACCTTGTGGAATCAGTCAGGTGTCCATCACTGTGGACACCTGACTGAAAAGCTGTGCTTTTGACTACATACTGTAACATATGTTACACAGTGTAGATGACTCAAGCTACCCTCAATCTGTGCCGTCACATTTTATTAATTCATCTACAGTATATATAATTAGTTGATTTGATTTTTTAAGGCTACATGAGATCCACATAAAAATCTTCATACAGACAAATATGCTTCAAGAAAGTGTTAGAACAATAAACTGATGTTCATGTTGGTTCTATAAAGAGAAAGCAGGAAAATAAAATCATATAACCACCTTTAGCTTTCCACACAAGATTCTGTGAGTATGCAAATTGGAAATGCTCCCCAAATCCTCCCACATTGCCATATTGGCTCATAGTGATCAAATGTTTAATATAAAAGTCTGAGATTTTAAAGTATAACATATGTTTGTGTATAAAACTCATTTCGAGTTACTGAACATTACCTGAATTACTCAAGTATAAAACCCAACATTCCACTTCTTGCCGTTCTCCTCCTCAGAGGTGAGCATGAGGGCAGCAGGAGGATGAAGACAGAGCTCCTGGTTCAGATGGATGGACTGGCACGTTCTAACGACCTGGTGTTTGTTCTGGCTGCCTCAAATCTCCCCTGGTGCGCACACCGCTGCTGTCACACACTGTAAATTAATACACTTTAGCTCCATTTTTAAACCTCTTACTTTTTTTTTTTTTGGTTCTCAGGGAGCTGGACCATGCCATGCTGAGAAGACTGGAGAAGAGGATACTAGTGGGTCTGCCTTCTGGTCCAGCCAGAAAGGCAATGATCAGTCACTGGCTCCCTCCAATCAGCAATACAGGAGGGGTCGAGCTTCGGACTGAGCTAGACTATAACAAGCTCGCAGAGGTACGTCACTTGAATGTCATCATATACAGCATGTAAGCAGCACTTAAGTCATCAGCATTTCACCATCACACTCATCATTGTATAGGATACTAATTAGAACACTGAGTCCGGCATTTGCTGCGTACACTAAATTTGTGTTGTATTTCTCATTATATGACATAAAAACAGAGGATAAGAATCTCTTAGAATTAGTATAAGAAGCTCTTTTTTAATGTATATATTTGTTTCTTTAAGGATGCTTATGTTAATATGAGACTTTTTAATATTCAAGCAAACAGACGGTTACTCCGGCTCAGATATCAGGCTGGTCTGTAAGGAAGCGGCGATGAGACCTGTCAGGAAGATTTTCGACACCCTGGAAAATCACACTGAGGGTAAGCCTGTGATTTTAGTTATTATGAATTGATTTATTCATCTCATATGTGTTAAAATACACCGCTCCAGCTCAGTCCCATATGTCTCCACAGGTCACAGACACATGCCGATTATTCGGCTAGAAACAGTGACCACAGAAGATTTCCTGCAGGTCATCGCACACACCAAACCCTCAGCCAGGAACCTGACGAAGAGATTCTCTGCCTGGGAGAGAGAGTACGAGTCTGTCTGAGCTTACAGTGTGGACTGCATACAAAACAGATGACCTGAACAGTTTGCCTACAACACGGCAGTACAACAACAATGTACACTGTCTCACCAAAAAAATAGTCACCAACTGGGTTGAACTAAGCAAACAGTTAAGAGCCTTCCATTGGATAATCACTGCAGTGATTAATATGGTTCAGCTGGCAACAAGTTATTTAACCCTAACTGATGCAGTAAATAGCTTCTCATTTCTTTAAAACTATGTCAGAAGACGTATCATGTGTTCGTGATAAATATGTAACTCTGTTTCAAAAGGGTACCTCTATTGTGTTGCATCAAGCAAAGAAAACAACTAAGGAGATTGATGAAACTACTAAAATTGGAAGGATAGTGGTGAACCATCATCTTTGAGGATGAAATGTGGTCAGCAAAACATCCCGGATGAGCGTGATTTGAGTTCACTTAAAGGTTCAGAACTCACAGCTATGTTTAATAGTGAAATTAAGAGCATTTTTACATGCACACACACGCACACAATGTGAAGAGAAATCAAGGGTTTGGGACTAATCAGCTGTGTAGCCATAAGAAAACCACTCACCAGGGGTTAATCGGAAAGAAAGCTTCAATTTGCTAGGGAGCATAAAGAATGGACTATAGAGTATCGCAAAAAAGGTCATGTGGGGTGATGAGTCCAGATTTACCCTGCTCCAGACTGATGAATGCATCAGGTGCAGGAAAAGAAGGCAAAAAAGTGAAGGAAAAAAGAAGGAAAAGTGATGCACCCATCATGCTTAACGCCTACTGTACAAGCCCGTGGGGTCAGTGTTATGATACGGGGCTGCTTCTGTTGATCTGGTCTAGGTACAACAATGTTGTGTGCCCAAAAATTAGGTTAGCAGACCACTTGACTATGCTGAATGACCAGGTTTTTTCATCAATTAATTTTTTTTCTCTCCTGATGGCAACTGGTATATTCCAAGAGGATGATGCCAGGATTTATCGGGCTGAAATTATGAAAGACTGGTCAATTTCAGAAATTCATTGGCAACCAGCAATCTAAATCCCCCATCATAAGTACAAGATCTTGGAGAGAAATGAAAAAAATGTTGTGACATTATGTAAGCTCATCAAAATTATGCTATGTCCAAAACCAAAGCGACAGGTGGTCCAATGAAATATCAGAATGTGACTGCATGCTGGGAAATGTACAGATATTGGAAATAAAAACCAGTGTAGTATGCATTTATATTTTTACTTTTTTTATGATCAGTATCTCTCCTAGTATCGTTCTCCCACACACACACACACACACACACACACACACACACACACACACACACACACAATATTCCCACGAATTTAGCATAACCATCAAGACCCTCCATAGACAGTTTGACCATATACACCGTTGTACCCACACAATAATCTGAGTTCAGGATTAAACCAGCAGAGGGAGGGTATGTGGACATCAGGGTTGTCAGATAAGATCTATCAATATCCATTTAAAACCATAGGGGTGGGGGGCCTGGAGACTATCCCAGGAGACTTAGGGCGTGAGGCGGGGTACACTCTGAATGGTGTGCCAATCCATCGCAGGGCACACATACACACACGTTCACGCGACAGGCAATTTTGGGACACCTTTTATCCTCATCTGCAGTCTTTGGACAGTTGGAGGAAACTGGATTAAACCCACAAACACAGGGAGAACACGCGAACTCCACCCACACAGACTATGGAGGTGTGTGACTGAAGGATAAGGCCCAATTGATCAGTATGAAGTGGCTGGCTTTTCAGGGAACTTTTTTGAAGATTTTCTGGCAACTCTAGGGGAACACTTCTTAACGGTGCAAAACTGCAGTTTCAACCGTTAGATGGAAAATAAAAGAATTGATTAATGCAAGAGATTTGTTTGAGCGTTCTCCTGCCTCCTCCAGCCCAGCAGATGGCGCTGATGCAGTACGTTAAAAATAAGAATCACACAACGGGAAGAAGAACCAGTTAACCGGCTTGTCTTGAGTAAGGATCTTTCAAAGTCTTCCTGTTTGTGTCTCTGTTTAATATTTTGCGTGTTTGTTCAGTTTATAATCATGGTCAGAGTGTTTTTTATTCTCCACATATGATAAAAGCAGGATTATAGGTGTCGCTAATTTAGCTGAATCAGATTGAATGATCAGTTTCAGCAAATTAATACAGTCTCTCCTGTTAAACATCTGTGTGTGTGTGTGTGTGTGTGTGTGTTTAACCGGATGCTCTCTTCAGTCAGGGTATTATGCAGTCTTTAGCAAATCATGTAAGATGCAATCTTTAAAATAAATAAATAAATAAAATAAATAATAATAATAATAATAATAATTCCTCATCCTGACACACACTGAGCATGTTGGTACTGAATTATGCCTGATATATATTCAGTGATGCTGGTGGTTTTGTTACCTGCACTTGAGTACAGCTCTGATGTCACAAAAGGACATTTCCAAAACATGCATTACAATGCTTACAAGACTTCAATCACAATGCAGTGATGAGGCTCAAATTTTGAAGAAGTCCGTACGTCTGTGAACAACAGTCCTGGTCGTTCGGAACCTGGAGTCCCTCCTGTCTGATCCTTGAAAATCGACGGATAACCTGTCACCAGCTTGTGGATAATCCCAATCTCGCTACAAGCCATTTCCATACAGTATGTTTGGGCCATTAAAGGCGTTCCTGGGAGGCCCAGACGTGCATGAAGTTCCGGTGTAGTGAGAAACGCTGGGATAAGTGTAATATTGTAGGAGGGGATTATATAGAGAAATACAGGGAGTTTTTATTCTCATAACTGTGTTCTGTTATTCTGTGTTATCCAAAATCCCAGTTTGACTTGAACACCCCTCGTAGTATCGTGTTAAGTCATTATTGACCAGACCAGGCAATTCTGACCACTACTGCACTGGATTAACAAAATGGCAACCAGCCAAATGAATCATTTTTAATATGGCAGACAAGTAAATTAGCTAGTGCTTCACAGGTAAAGCAAAACTTCCAGAATGCAATATAGCTATACATCACTGTTGCTCTGAAGCCCAGTGGCATTGAGGGATGTATTAACCTAAAAGTTGAATCTTTGCTAGTTTGTCACTTTGATCAATACAGAAATGAAGCAAGAAACAAATCCCACTGGCAGGTAATCAGACGGCATGATGGGTAATGTACGAACCTGGTAACTAAACCTAAAATAGACCAAAGTGTGAATGAAGAAGTTATGTATGTTTATTTCATTATACAAATGATGTATCTTAGACCACTAATAATCACATATTAACTCTAAAGTTTAATAAGCTTGTCATTCAGGGTGGCTATTTCCTTCATGCTCTGATCTTTGATTTGATTGACAGGTGATGGCGTCTCGCCGGGCACTTAAAGCCGTGCTCATTGATTTAAGTGGGACTCTTCACATTGAGGACGTGGCTGTACCTGGAGCTCAGGAAGCACTCGCAAGGTCAGATTATTAACATTAAAGATAAATAAAGTCGATCATGAGCTTAGCTAATAATGTAACCCTCAGCTCGCAAAATAGGAAATAGTGAAAATAGGACATGACATGGGGACTTTTGCATGTGAGCTCTTCATAAATTAGTAAGGGCAGTATGAGGTTTGGCGTTCAAGTCAAACCGGGACTTTTGATTGCGCACAATAACAGAAAAGAGTTATGAGAGTAAAAACTTTTTTTTATTAATTTGTTAAAATTATAAACACCTGTAGGAATGTCGATGAACAGATGCATTCATGGATTGTCTAGCTTGTATAAAATCTTGTATAACCTCATGATATTTTCATCATGTTTCATGTAGTAATACTGTGTTTTTTTGTTTGTTTCTTTGTTTAAGGTTACGTCGTGCTCCGGTGGCTGTCAAATTTGTCACTAACACGACGAAAGAATGTAAGAGGACGCTGCTCGAGCGACTACGGCATCTCAGCTTTGAGATCGAAGAGCAGGAGATCTTCACCTCACTGACTGCGGCTCGAAACCTGCTGGAGCAGAAGCAGGTGCGCCCCCTGCTGCTGGTGGAGGATAGCGCACTGGAGGACTTTACGGGTGAGCACCCTCACGGCACTCACTCTCTGACCGTAAATAATTCACAGAAGGCTGATTCGTTTTAAGGAAGTGTGATTGAACTTACAGCTCACACTTTGTTCTCGTCTCAGGTATTGAAACCTCAGATCCTAACGCTGTTGTGATAGGCTTAGCGCCAGACCACTTCAACTATGAAATGCTTAATAAAGCCTTCAGGTGAGTCCGTAATGTGTGTATACACCTTTTAAGTAGGTTTAATTGTGCTGTTATCGATGATTAGGAGTTTATAGAAGGAAAACCGAAACTATAAAAAGAGCATTGAATTATATGGATAATAACAGTTCTGGATCCTGACAAGTCAAACCGGGACTTGTAATTCTGGTGAAAGAAGACATAAAAAAAAAAAAACATTTATACGGTGATGAGACTTTTATCCGCAGTAAAGAATTTGAATGGTACAAAAGTTTTTTAAGAAGCTCATATGTCGTATATGGATCAGAGCACAATGCAGTCGTTTCTGTGAGCAACCAGTGAGTGGAACGCCTGAGCCTTGAAAATCTATAGATAACTTGTGTAAGAGTCTATGGGAACTGTAGAGTCATTCGTCATCACCACTTGCACGTTACAGGAACTCAGCTGGGAGTTATCGCCACATCCTCCTGACCTCGCTCCAAGCCATTTACACATATTTGGCGCATTAAAGGAGTTCCTGGGAGGCCAGCGTGAAGCAGGCTGTCCGATCATGCCTCCGGTTTACTGAGAAAACTTTCCACTTTTATGCTATCCAAGCACTAGTGAAACACTGAGATAAGCACATTAGTGTAGCTGGGGATTATATAGAGAAGTAAAAGTAGATTGTACTATCATAAATGTGTTCTGTTATTCTACACAATCAAAAGTCCTGGTTTGACTTGAACGGCCCTTGTATATTCAGTGTATATATAGACATATACAAGCACATATTATGTTGGGAGACTCTCAGTGTACACTGTTTTTCCGTGACTTTAAACGGTATTTTGTCTTCGTTCTGCCCATCACTGATGAGTTGTTAATGACATCAGTGTGTGTTAAAAAAAATTTTTTAATTGTTAAATATATATATATATATATAGCAAAAATCATGCAAAGTAGGAACCAGGCTTGCTGATGAGATTGGAAAGTGGTTGCGTTTCATTGGTTTCGGTTGCGTTTTTCATAGGGGGACCAGAAATTACATCAGCACAAAGCAGTGAAGGTTTAATTTTTCATAGTGGCACGTTGTCCTCCAATCACAAAGTCCCCATTTTAACCCTGGAGAGATTGCCCAGCTCCCTGGCATGGATTCTTCTCCCCAAACGATTGATAAATAAGTTTTATTGCATTCCATGGATGGATTTAATTTTTGTTTGTTTGACTTTAGGTTAATTCTGGATGGCGCCCCTCTCATTGCCATCCATAAAGCCCGTTACTACAAGAGGAAAGACGGCCTGGCTTTGGGACCCGGACCGTTTGTGACCGGACTGGAGTATTCCACCGACTCTCGGGCCGTTGTTGTGGGCAAACCAGAGAAAACCTTTTTCCTGGAGTCGCTGCGGGATCTGAACTGCAGCCCCGAGGAGGCCGTAATGATCGGCGACGTGAGTGTGATGCTTTATTGTTTAAATATAAATATTGTAGAATTGAAATCTAATATAAACCAAAGAACAATATGTTCTGGCATTCGCGACTACAGGATGCTAGAGATGATATTGGCGGAGCTCAGAACACGGGGATGCTGGGAATATTAGTCAAAACTGGTACTTCTTGTACATTTATTGCTTTAATATACATTTTAAGAATTTAAACCATATTATATACATCATTGTCAGACTTACTACTGTATATAAAGTATGTATTTTGTTTTCAGGTAAATACAGAGCAGGTGATGAAGGCAAAATAAATCCTCCTCCTCACCGGACCTGTGAGAGCTTCCCTGAAGCTGTTAATTACATCCTTCAACAGCTGCTAAATACTAAATAACGTCTGTGATGCTGTTTAACCGTACAAGAAATATGTATATACATATTAATACACAGTATAGGAATGAATTATGTAGCGCTGTGTTCAAATGTCTGGTGATGGCCTGGAGTTTTGTGTTGCTCTCACTCGTCCTCCTGCGTTTATAAGTTTAACTGTTAGTCATCTGTCCAGACTAATTCCAGTCTCCTCACAACTACTGTAAAATGATGATTATCATTACAGCATGCCTCAAACCTCTCCTGTTTGGTGTTACACTCCATGAAGCTAAGGCGATGCTGTAAATAAAAGCAACAGGGATCAAAATTTTCAGTAGTATGTGACTTGTCCCAGTCATGTCTCGCAAGATGATAAAGTACATGGTTTAGTGATTGTAATTGGTAAGAACGCACACTCCTTCACATTCACTGACTATTTGTATAAATTTGGAACTGCCTTAATTAGACTAATCTGCTAGTTAGTTAGTGTAATTAAAAGGAGTGAAAGAAGTTCTTACTGGTACGATGGGGCCAAAAGGAGAAGAGAATAAACCAGGGAGGCCGTGGACAGTCTTGTAAATCTTGTATGTTTCCTTTTATATTTCCGCGTTAGAATATCAGCACTTTTAACTTCCAGGTTCCAGGTTTAAAGCCCAAATAGAGTTAAATAGGAAGCTAGTGCGCTGCGGTTTACAAGGCGTTGTCACACACGCACACCAAGTAGTGCACTTGATCAGGGGGTGGGATTCAGCTTTGGGTTAGGAGCTAGTTAGTAGTGATGGGAAGTTTGGATCATTTTAGTGACTCGGTTCATTAAATTAAAACTAATCGTTTTTTTTTTTTTCAGTCATTTTGTTCATTTCCTTCTTTTGATCAGAAATAAAATAAAATTTTACATTTTCAATAAACAGACCCCCAAAATATCTTCATGCACAAATTTTGTTTATAGTTCCAGCAATGAAAATGTTACAGTACAGCTAAGGACATATTATGATAAACAGAATGAGCAGCTCACCACTCATATTTTCTGGTCCAAATCGTTCATTCTTTTACGCTATTAGTGTCATGAGACAAAAGAATGAACAATTTGGACCAGAAGACTCATGAGAAGGAGAAACGCTCAATTGTTTATAAATGCGCTGCAAAATGCGGCGCATCTCCGAGACTACTCGTTCTTCTGAGTCACATTAAAGACTCGTTCAAAAAGAACGACCCATCATTATACAGCTTTGTAGGGGGTAAGGAAAAGAAAACGGACGGTTCAGATGCGATTTGGAACAATTTACAAGTGATTATTAAGTAGGCAAAGTGTTTAAGATGACATAACGTTATCAGATGTGTTTTCTTGCTGAAAGTGTTTCTGTGGCTGGTTTTTAGCAAGCAGATGCTCTCTCAACGGACAGATAGTGTAATTAACGCTTATTAAAACAACTGGGGAGGTAAAGTGATGCATACAGTTAAACGATAAGATTCTCCGCGCGTGTGTAATTAAAGCATCCTTGTTTCTGAGCAGCAAGAACATAATCCACATTTATGACACAGAAATCAAACTCATGAAAAGACGACCTCTTTATTAAAAATCTCACAAACATTGACTGGCTTATGGAGGTTGTTGGTTACCGCACCATCAAACATCATCACCAGTCTTGAATATAGAATTTTGTATGAAACTGCCTCAGAGCGGACACAAGATCAGACTGTCCAATTAGTTACAGGACACAAAACACAACTTGCTCCCTTAACCATTTATTTCACTCTCAATCTTGAGAGGGTCTGATTTTAAAGCCTGACATACACTGCTGATAAATAAGATCTCCAAGGACGGGCCCAAAAAAAAGGTTCGTAGTTAACGATATGGCTGCACATGTGCCGGGGGCATCAGCAGTTAACGAGAGCTCAGATATTAAGAACTATTCACATAAACAAGACTGACAGTGAAGTGAGCTCTTTTGAAAGCTCTTCTGAGCAACATTATACAAAACAAACAAAACAGTGGGATTTACCGACATCCAGACGTGTAAAACTTTGGAACAGACGCTCAAATCCCGTACGATCAGGGTATAACAGGGAGACAATTACATTGCTTGTACCAAAAAAAAAAAAAGTCCATTTTCTTTCGCCAGTTAGTCCACGGTCCATATTGAGCCAGATTTCATCCAAACAGAAGTAATAACACGATGCACACGGCATTTACTGCGATTAAAGGCACTGTGGACAGATACAGAAACAGACATTAAAACTCAACACAAAACAAACAACTCTAAAAGTTTGTGTTATCGTTGTTGTTGGTTTTTGCATAAAATATTACATCGCTTACCTCTCATGACCGTCCTGACAGATCGGATAAGGTTTAAAAGTTGAGCTTTGATTCCCGGTTCTTCTCCAAAGCCGCCGATGCCTTGATCCGCCCCCCAACCGACTGCAAATAAAAAGGTACGCTTTTAGACTTTTCTTTAAAAAACAAAGAACGAAGAAGATGGATGCTATGAGCAATCAGGAGACAAAACATGTCGGAAACATATCCGGTCCTCATACATTTTTGTTTCTAGGTCTCAGCTAAATTTTAACTACTACTGGAACAAAAACCACGCAAAAACCATGCGCAAAAACTACATAAATAAAAAAAAATTATAAATTACTGGTAGACTTGGCCCTTTTTCCAAACTGTGACACCGTGAACCGTTATCCAGGGACCAGGTCAACTGACTGTGTTTGAGTCAAACCAGGACTTTTGATTACAAGTTGGTGAAAAGTTATCCATCGATTTTCATTCCACTTGCTGAACTTGGCCATGGACGCTAACGATCGCTATTCACAAACATCATTTTTAAGTTTGCACCATTCAAGTGTTTTACTGTGACAAAGATAAGAGTTTTTTCACTGTTCAGAGCTTAAAGTCAAATCTATGCCTTTATTCACCAGAGATTTCATTACAAGTCCCGTTTTGACATGAACGCTCCTTGTAATCTAAATATGTGTGATCATATTTTGTCTATTTATTACACTCATAAATCTGTCTATTTCACCAACAGAAGACATTAGGTCCAAGTTGGCACTTGAGGTTAGAATTAAACCCATTCAATTCTAGTCAGTAGTAATATAAAAAAGATTTATAATGATGGGTTACGATTCCCACTGCTGGAATTAAAATAAAAACAAATGAATATTGTTTGGTTCTGCTTCACAGACACCTGTTCTAAAATATAGACCTTTTTATATAGGTGTGACATGATATTTTAACACAGCCTCATTTTTTTTGTGTGTGGATTTCTGCATTGTGAAAAACAATAAGATTGAGGAGACTTATTAATTTGTTAAATAATTGATACAAAGATCTTTTTATCTTTGTTAAATTTTCTTTTTGTTTTTATTAGAGGAAGAGCAGAATTGAACAGTTGCAAAAATAGTTAATGTTTCTCTTGATTTTATATATATTTTTATCCCATTCACACAACCGACCCCCAAAACACACAATTTTTTTTACATTCCTAACTGTGAGGAGAAGACTAACATCATTATTAGCCCGTTATGTCAGATTATGTTATCTGTTATATAAAATATATCAGGCTTTTCAGTTATGAGATCAATGGAGTCCACACTAAATAAAATACGTTTGGTGGATCCTTTAAGAGAATATTTAATTTTCTTCAAAAACAGCATCACATTCCTAAGCCAGAGTGAAATTAAAGGTGGTTTACTTGATTTCCAATCAAGTAATATTCTCCTCCAGGCCAAGAGACATGCAAAAGCGCAAGCATCTTGACTTGAGTTTTTGGAATTTGTCATAATTTATAAAAGATGCAAATCGTAGTGTTTCGCTTGAAGAAAATATGATGTGACGATTTTTTTCACATCTGCTGGATCCAGAAATGTCATTACTATATCCAGTATAATACAACATTTTATATCCCTATAAAGGGCTTTCAAGCGCCATCTAATGGTATTAGTTCAATTACATCTTATAAACATATGTGCTACTTTAATTTTAGTCATACCCTTAGTTTGTACCTAAACATCTTTGTTGTAGCAAATATCAATAAAAGTATATATACTGTATAGATATACTGTACATGTCTATACCGCGTTATACAGGGTCGCGGGGGGCCTTGATCTCATGGAGACTGAGGGCACAAGGCGAAGTGCCACGCACTCATTTATTCTTTTGCACTAACTCAGTCACACATTCATTTATTTGCACTTCCACAACTCAGGTCTGTGAATTGGTCGGCACTACATTACATACATCACAGTGTATTGCTTCGTGTCATGTTGTTACTCGTTTACACATTTGCACAAGTTCTACCATGGACCCTGGAGGAACGCTGATTCGTTTCACAAGGAACGCCATTGCGAAATTACAATAAAAGCCTACTTGACTTGATGCTCACACACTACAGGCAATTTGGGAACCAAGTGCCGCTTGCATTTGCATTTGCTAAGCTGCATGTTTTTGGATGGTGGGAGGAAACCAGAGAACCCAGAGGAAACCCACCAAGCACAGGGAGAACATGCAAACTCCATGAACACAGACCCCGAGGTGGGACTCGAACCCTCGGCCCAGGAGGTGCAAGGCCAGAGTGCTAATCACTTATAGGACTGTTATATCACAATGATTACTAAAGTGTTGAGCTGAGAAAATATGATTTATAAAAAATGTAATAAAAGTGGGTCACCTAAACACAAATATAAAATATTTCCAGGGGAGAATAGAGGCTTGGATTAAGAGAGTTCTTTTAAGAATATGAAAACTCCCCAGGTCTTGGTGTTGGTAATCATCATCATTTATTATATCTTAAATGAAAGTTACACTATAGAGGGCCATCTGTATACACAACATACAGCTAGTTAAGTGCTACAGATCACTACACAGCCATTAACCAACAGCACGAGACACCAACTGTTAACATCAGACTTACAGCTGATATAAACTGTACATGCTCAATAAAACTGGACCTTCCTTTCTCACTAACCAGATGATGACCGGTGCTGGTCTCAAACGCAGAGAAAAACCGCTAAGAAAGAAAACAAACACACTTCAAACAACACTTAAAGTGACTTACTTTTACTGAGAAATCTTTCTTCGTGCAACACAGCAATGGCATTAGTGAATAAAATCGCCGCCTGAATCAGGGAGTACAAGGTAAACGCCATGTTGGCACTTCTCTACTGGCGTGATGACGTTGCACGTACACGCTACGCTGCGTGACGTAAGGACGTAAGAATAACACGCACGTGCCTGAATACCAAAGTAGAGCCTACAGGCTAGTGCACTTATATACAAGAAGAAATCATTTGCGATTTGAGATACAGTCACAGTTTTTTTTTTTTTTGGTATCAGAAAATACAATACATTCGGCTCGACACAGCATTGTCAGCTTAATTTGTTCTCATAAAAACAATTAAACACATTTATTAATGAAACTTTGTCTAATTCACTATGTTTACATAATAATTTCCCAATGTAACACACTTTTTTGAACATTTGATGCAATTTTAAGGCAGTTTAAGACACTTTCCCTCTGTAAAATACTTTATTTAGATTTGGGAACAAAGATGCTATAATTCTGTCACCTTGCACCTCCAGGTTTTGGGTTCGATTCCCGCCTCTGGTCTGTGTGCATGTTCTCCCTGTGCTTGGCTGTAATGTGTAAATGTGTGTTTGAATGTTGACCGGAGGTTCTATTACGGCCATGAAAATGGGAAGAGATACAATGGCCACCATTGGCCTCCACGGTCCCTAGATGGACTACAAAATTTCCTAGATGAATGAATACATTAATATATCAGGAATCAAGTTTTGTGGCATGACGCCATTAGAGTGGGCGGGGTGTTGAAGTGGCTAGTTTCAGTTATTGTGAGGTTCTGTGTGACGCAAATGGACAAAAATAGAATGATCAGTTTTATATAAAAAAAAGTGGAAAAATACAGTAAAAAGTTTCTTTCTGTAAATTTTTGTAAATTTTTGAAAATTTTGTAAGGCTAAATGTAGTTTAAAAGAATGTACAAGGTTAAGAGCTTAAGCTTGGAAACCATCAATGTAAATAGTTTCTCAGTACACCGGAGCCACGATTGGACTGCCTGCTTCACGTCTGAAACGCTGGCCTCCCAGGAACTCCTTTAATTGCACCATTCAAATGTTTTATTGTGGCTAAAAGTCTCATCACTGTCCTGTGCTTGAAGTCTTCTGTAAATATCAATTTACAAAAATTTATGAAGTTTTATGCCTTCATATCAAGTCCATCACAAGTCTCTGTTTGATCTGAATGCACCTTGTATGTTATAGATGGGAATGATTGAAAATAAAATAAACTACTACTACTACTACTACTACTAATAATAATAATAATAATAATAATAATAATAAAAATAAAAATAATAATAATGCAAAAATTGTGGATTTTCCTAGATTATACATTAAGAAAAGTTAGGCAAGGACAGCACATCAACACACTATTCCATAAACAAGAGATAAACAAGGAGTGTTATTTTATGGTGTCAAGAATGGACAGTGGAATAAAGATACAGACTGAATCAATATCGGGTCATTAAATGATGACACTTTGTATTAAAAGTGTACATTTTTCAAGTTTACATTTTAATGCAAGCTGTCTGAGGTGAACATGATATCCATGATGTTTTGGTTTCATTTCATCTTTTGAAATATAATGTTGTGTAGCTTAATATAAACAGATAATGTTTTGTTGTTAGTCACTGATCAGCCAAATAACAGCCAAACAACAAATTATCAACAAATTATCTCATTAAAATGGACCTGTCAAGGGGTGGGATATATTAGGTGGCAAAGTGAACAGTCTCGAAGTTGAAGTTTTGGAAGCAGTCAAAACTGGCAAATGTAAGGACCTGAGTGACTCTGACGTCGGCAAATTGTGATGGCTAGACAAGTGTCAGAACATCTTAATAATGGCAGGTCCTTTAAGCTGTTCCTGACCTGCATCCGCCAAACGTGATCCAAGCAAGGACGGCTGGCGGACAGGCAACAGTGTCATTGGGACCCAAGGCTCACTGATGCTCATGGGGAGCAAAGGTTGTCTCGTCTGGTCCAATCCCACAGAAGAACTGTTACACCGCTGAAGTATATTACACTCTTCACGGAAGATCTCTCAGTCTTATTTTGATTGAGCATCTACAGTATGGGATGTGCTGGACAAACATGTCTGATCCATGGAGACCCGTCCTCGAAAGTAAAAGGACTGGATTTAATGGTATGGCTGATCAGGGTATCTCATACAGAACAAATTGAGCAACATCAGTGACATACTGTAATATAAAGTTTTTTTTTAAGCAATAAAGAAGCATTCAAATTTATTTTTTATGTTATATACTTTTATTATCCACATAAATAGTAGAGAAACTACAAGAACATATTTAAATACATTTGCATTAGCAATAATAACATTCTTCATTTTTAGGTTTGTCAGTGTTGTATTTAAACATGTAAAGAAGTTTGCCCTCTTGGACAACTGCTCTGAGATATAATCTTCATTATAGAGCAAATAGGCTGTGTTTTTTACCCCCAGGCATTATTCTTCTGGACATATGGGTTTTCTATAGCCGGTATATTTATACACAGTTCAGTTTTTACAAATAAATTAACGAATAAATACATAAATAAATAAATACATACATAAATAAATAAAATAAATAAATACATGAATGAATGCACAAAATGAGATCACTGTACAGAAAGTGACTGGGGAAATGGTGAAGCACTCTAGTGCTGAAGTTTGAAATTATTTGCATTATAAATTTTGCTCAGTTAGCCATCGGTTTATTCGAGGACATGTCCATAAGCAGACGATGAGTGCTGTGGTCCTTGACAAGGAATCGCTTTTGCATTATTAGGATTGTCTAGAAAAATCCAGACAGTGTGTTTCAAAGGATTTGTAACGTCCGCGGTCCTGTAACGTCCGCATATAATACAGCATGGCCAAACCTGAAAGAAAAGAAAAGATAGCCTTGAAAACATGAAATAATATTTAAAATTCACAAGATAATCTAAATGCATAAATACAAACGATAGTTTTCAGTTTTCAGTATCTGCTTACAACTTTAGCAAGAAATAAAAGATGATGTGGTATGCTGTTAACACCCTGAAGATTAAAAACGTTAAAATCAGCAGGTTTTATTCCTCCTACACCACAGCAGTTTCCCCACTTCATAAATTCACTGTGTACACCTCATTGAAACAAGCTTTTTGAAAATGTATTATTATTATTATTATTATTATTATTATTATTATTATTATACTTTATACATTGATCAGCCATAACATTAAAAAAGGCCAATATTTTGTATATTCCACTGGGCATCTCTGGGGGTGCTGCGGGTTGCGGAGTGGAGCCTCCATTGATCAGAATAGTTTGTCCGGTGCATATCATGGGTGCTCAATCGGTTTGAGATCTGGGGAATTTGAAGGCCCGATCAACAACCTTAAACGTGTTGTCTGTTCTCTTGTGCTCAAATACATTTGTATCCAGGATTTTCTTTTTAGTAATTTCATCTACATTGGCTTTTCTAAGGAATCGGACCAGACAGGCTGGCCTTTAACCCCCCACCCCACCCTCCCACCCCCCATTGTGGCTGAACAGTGTACTGTATATAACAGCTATAAACAGTCGTTTCATTACCGACTGCTCAAATTAAAAAGAAAACAAAAAGCACAATATTTTTTTAATCTCAAGATTTTGCTATGTTGGAAAATATGTCACGTTGTTTGTGAAAACCCAGCAAAAGCAAAAGTCACTGCTTTCTATATAAAATGATATGTAAAATTGATTTTAAGTAGAAAACACTACAAAAAATGACAAAAAAAAAAATAATAACAAAAACATTTCACAGACAGCGTCACATTTAACATCCCTGACAAGTTCTGACACTGGAGACTCCTTTCATAAAAAGAGAAAACTTCTGCATTATGATCCTACATTATCATGATTACGATTTTACCATTCGTATGTTAAATAGCACTTGTTAATATGTGTGTATTATTACATTTATTAACAACCGAACGAGCTGTTTACTTGGCATGTTTGTTCTTTATGGCATATAAATTCTGCCCATAATATGTTATAATCAAAGCACCACCTGGAAGTAACGTTTTTTTTTACTAACCCTAGCAGAAATGAACCAAGCAGATTAATCAAGCTATAACATTATCAAATAGGGTTCATCCAACTTCTCTTACTCATATTATGAGTATGATTATATACAAGCAAAGATTTCTGTCTGTACATTGTGCACTGCATTTAATTACAGTATCTGTTCAATAACGGACATTTCTACATCAACACTGCTGGTGTGGTATAAAACTGATTTCTAATAGGTTACTTACCGTTTTAGCTTTTGTTCAGGTGTGTACCAACTTTGTCCTTTCTGATTATGTTTGCATAGGGAATCTGTAAATATATACACATATAAATATAAGAAGAGTACGATTTTGATAGCACTTTACATTTTAATTTAGCATCAGAAAATCGAGGCATGTACGATTTTAGCACCGGCGTTAAATTCCGCGCTAGCAGAAATAAAATCCAAATTAGTTTTAGATGTTTCACATTTCATAAAAATCTCCTTAAATCCAGCTCGAGTGGAGATCGACAGATGATCAAGTGAACAAAGATGCTCTACAAATATTATCACGTCTTTTTCAAATATGAGCTTGT
>JAAGKR010001979.1:0-5000 GCA_011419295.1 Clarias macrocephalus | reverse complement strand
TCAGGTCAGGGGGCATGGTTGGGGGGCAGTCACTTTCGAACAAGCCTGCTCTGGGATTGGTGCCTATGGCAGCACCAGTTCCAGCTCCTGTGGCAGTGTCGCTTTGCTCGCTCAGGTCAAGGAAGGCCTGGCGAAGGGAGGGTGTTTCTGTGAGAGTGGAAAGCGCATTGGGCTGGGGCTGGAGATATGTGGGTACTGGAATGCCCCCTGCAGCTCTTGGGGGCCAGAACATGCAAAAAGGTGGATAAAAAGTGTCCTTACGCCCTGGCCAAAGCAGGCCCGAGATAGCACCATTTTTTTGCCCATTTACAGCTTCACTGTCATCCTTCTTCTGCTGACACAAACCAAATGCTGGGAAGGTGTACGGGCTGGGAAAGAGCGAAGTGGGTGGAAATTTCTGCAGCATACCAAAGCCTTTGCTGGGCACAGGAATGACTGGGTAACTACGTGGGTTCTTGTGAGGAGAGAGGCTGCTGGTATCCAGGTCCTCATCCTCATCATACCTGCCCCTCTTCTGGCCCAGATCAGATGATATCATGTGGGGCAGCACTGAGGTGACAGCCTTCACAGAGTCCATGGGGGAGCAGTGGGAGGGAGGTAGTGCTCGCTTGCGGCTGCCCCCATTGAACATGGCTTTCACATCCTCCCAGGCGAACACCAGATCATCTGCCGGTGACTTGTCTGACAGCTTGAGGTGCCGACGCCAGGAGTTGAAGTTGGCAGCATCAGGCTGGGTGTACTTGGCCTCGGGCATGCGGTGTGAGTGAAAGATGAATTTGTTGGGGGAGAAGTACATGTTGCAGTAGGAACACTTGATGCACTTGGCCCTTGAGCTGTTGTAACGAGCAGGGATAAAATTGCCACGGCAGCCCCATGCGCATTCATGTGTCACATCAAACGCAAAGTTATCGGGCAGCTTGGGAGGTGAGTTCTCACCAAGAAATGACTTGCAGAGTCGCTCAGCCTCACGCTTAGTGATCATGCCACAGCGACGGGATGAGATAGGCATAGCGCCGGCCCGCCTCAGGATCTCCAGCTGTACTGGGGTGCACTGCACACATGTGATGCCCAGGGCTACTCGCCGGTTGTGGATCTCATTGTAGCTGTAGTTCTTCAACAAAGTGTTGGAGATTTGGGCCAGACAGAGGCGTTCCTGGTTGTCGATGACCAGAGAGACGATGGGCACTCCATACAGGATGACCTGACCCACCTGGTTGGGTTTAAGGGAAGACGAGTGGTTGGATCTGGGTGGAGTGAGAGCTTCTTGCTGGAACGAATTGGGAGGGCTTGCCATGATTATATCTGTTGGTCCAGGGAGAAGACTCTTGTCCATCCTTTAGGGACCTTAAATAGGAAACTGGTTCTAAGTGTAAGGGAGAAAAAGGAGTAAAAAAAAGAGAAGAATTTTAGTTAAAGAAGGAAACAAATCTAATAATTTTTTTCTGTTATTGCGGTAAATATAATTTTACAATTTGTATTATTTTTTAATTATAGATGTTATTTTAAATGTGAGTAATTATTTTAAGTCTAATTGGATAAATCAAGAGTGAAGAGATTAAATAAATTAAGTCTAATTACGGCTTTGTTAAATGGTTAAAAATTGCTTTAAAAAAACAATGTGAAGGCTTTTAAAAACAGCACATTTTTAAAAGAGTTTTGTCATTAATGAACCAGTGTAAATTGTTTTAGTAATAACAGAGCTCCATAAATTACAACACACATGAGAAATCAGGAAATATACACGTTGTTGTTGTTGTTGTTGTTGTGTTTAGTTTTTCACAGACTGGTGAAAATTTAAATTTTTATTTTAAAGAAACATTAACATTGTGAGTCTAAGCAGAATAACAGGAATCTGACTGCAACACTTTTACAACATTTTCCAAATGAACACCTCTTAAAACAGATTTTGTTTCTTTAAAAGAAACAACACAAAAACGCATTTAAAAAAACGGTTTCAGGTTATCGGATTTTAATGTACTGTATATATATATACTTTGCTTTCATGTACGTCATTATTTACCCGCGATTCACAAAAATGACACAAAAATAGAAATGTGCACATCAAAAAACCTGAACGGCGAACGGCGGAAACTACAAGAAGTCTTTCCATAATTTCAAACATATACGTCGCAAAAAAATATGCTTTTATTTAATTGCGAAATATGTACATAAATAATTATACCCATAAATAATGCGTCTATGTAAACATTCATGTTTCTATCTAGGACATTTTGAAGATATGATTGCAATAATAATAATAATAATAATAATAATAATAATAATAATAATAAAGTCCTAAATATAATAGAAACGACTAAACAAAAACTCAGCCTACGTTATTATTATTACTATTATTATTATAACAGCTGCTGCTACTACTATTACCGGTACTACATGTTTAAGAAAATGTAGAATATCGTCACGAGTATGAACGGAACAGGGGCGCATACACACACGGAGCGAGCTGTTATCTTTAGCTGAGATAAAGTTGTACCTGTGACAGATCCTCAGTCTACTCGAGCATGTCCGCGCTCCTTGGACAAACACCGGCCGCGTCTTTACGCACCGCGGAACGGAATAAAAAAAAAACGCAAATAAAAGTCCAGCGTGATGCAAAGCCGCTTCTGCCCCCGGTTCGTGTTAACACTTGCGCGCGGATGAACAGCAATAACTGCGCAACGCACGCGGGCTTGTTTCCATTATAACACACACGCTGGCGGACGCGCGTTGATTGGCGCAGCGCTCCTGTCCTCGAGCCTCAGCGCGGGCGGCCCGAGGAGCCAATGACGTTTCACTAAGTGCCACTCAGCGCTAAAGAGAGAGAGAGAGAGAGAGAGAGAGAGTTGTAAACGCGAGCCGCGCCCCGGGGCTACCACGCGCGCCCACCGGAAATCTCAATGAGAGAAACACTAATTGACTCAGACCATATGTGTTCAGTTTGTTTAACAAAATAGAACAAAATCGGTTTATTATTATTATTATTATTATTATTATTATTATTATTGCACGCATAAAATATTTCACACATACACGCCTGAATTAAAACAAATCCTCTGAATAACTCGTGCAGCGTTTAATTGGTCCACCAGCCCTGAATAGAATGAACATTTAAGAACAAAATCTAGCTGTAGCCTAATAAACCCCTGCTTCCATTTGTAACTGTATATCTATGCTGCAAGCCAGTTGGACATCAGAGGCTGACACTACAAAGCTTCTCCCGTAGTTAGTATATATTTTATAGTGCTAATTAATAGACTTTAGGTGATGGTTTGGACTATAAAAAATCTATGTGTTTTGACTCTATACATGTTCAATGTATACTGTATACTATATATATAGAACATATATGTCCTGTGAATTGTTATAGATTGTTAGAATATATTGTTATATTCCTGCTTATATCACTTTTTTCACTCCATATTATTACCCATTCTGTAGTTACTGCATATACTCACTGCTTAGCCTTTTTGCACAATATTAAATTTACATAAGTTTTGCACAATACCTATATTTGCACTGATGTATATACACTACTTCAGGGAAGATGTTAAACTGCATTTCCTTGCTGAGTACTATGCAACGACAATAGTTATACCTGCCCACCTTCTGTATTAATTACTATCACCCTCTCGATTTATGGTACTATAAATGGTGTATAGTCGAAGCCTAATTAATATCCTTTATGAACAACAATTAATGGTCAGTTGTCTCTATCCGCTCTTATCAAATGGTCCACCTGTGGCCTGTTGGACTTTGCCCAGTCTCCACGTGTAAAGGTCATGGAGGCCTCTAAATATGAATGAATGAATGAATGAACAATAGTATGGATATAGAACGGAAAATGTCAGTCTGTCACGTTTTTCATCATTATCAAGCCAATTCGTTATTATCAAATCAATCCAAGTCATAATAATAAAAGAACGGGAAAGTGATCATAAGTAACAGATGACATTTCTCTATTTATCAATAACACTAAAATACAGGAAAGGTATCGATTTAAATTAATCACAATGATCCAAAATGTCATGGAAATACTTGTGATCTAAAAAGTGATCTGTGCGGATTAAAAAAAAAAAAAAAACCTGTTCAACTTTTGACTTTAATAAGCGGGTGTTATTTATTTATTTATTTTCGGGGTGATGAATGCAGATTTGCAGGTTAAATGGTGTGCTGTATTGACTGTAATTGGCCCGTGAGATGAGGTCCCATCTGCTCTGCAGCTTATTCCCATCTTCTCCTGCTTGGCTTTTGTCTCCACCACGATGGAGCGCGCCAAGTACCGGACCCACACTTCCGGTGACAATAATAATAATAATAATAATAATAATAATAATAATATACATTTTGTACAGGAATAGGGTGGTCAGGGTGCAAATAAATAAATAAATAAATAAATAAATAAATAAATATTTCCTCCTACCCTCTACGTAAATCACTGTTTGTTATTATTTTAATTCAGTTGATCTCAGCTCTAACCCGTATTCACACACACACACACACACACACACACACACACACTGTAGTCCTGATCACGATCAACGCTGAAGCGCCTCAAAAAAATTCGGCATCAATAAATGATGAGTTTCATCTGCGAGCGCGGAGCTCCTACTGCGAAATTAATCACGCGCTTAAAGAAGAATTGCTCCGGTGACCTACAGGGGTCAATGCACCGGGAAGGATCGTACAGAAATTAATAGCTACAAGACTAAGACATCACACAGCAAATCAGTCAACAAATCAAACACGCCCGAAGCAAATGAGCCTCATTTTTAAACAGATGAAACACGTCCTACTTCCACACAAGACCACTTCGTACGCTAATGTCCCTGCATGGAGTTCACTTGGAAAAACGACAAAAATACACACTCCTGACTTTATATTTGACCTAAAAACGAGAAGAAATACGAAAACGTGTGCGCTTGTGTGTCTAAATATACATAGCCTGATCATAATCCTCTTATGCATCTTGATGCAATATATGACAAGAAATATTTTCATAC